>JAESVK010059206.1:0-32790 GCA_017140935.1 Hamamelis virginiana | reverse complement strand
GGTGAAAACGACCAATTCACGGTCAATTTGATCGAAACCCTAATTCAGCTCATCCTTACCCGTGGGATCGATTTCGGGAGAATCCATCCCAACCATTCAAAGGCTCAATTGACGCACCAAATACACTCCCCACATCCATATAAACCTCATGAAACAATCCGTTTCGAATTCGGAGGTCATTCGGAAATTATACGAGAAAAAGGACGAAAATGCCCTTCAAGTCGCAAAAACCCTAATTACCTATCGAGCTCTCATCAGAATGCTATGAAAATTTACAGGGATGTTCTAAAACACCTCAAAAGTCAAATGCAATACAAATGGGTTGATTCCAATCCAAATGTACACATGAAATAATGAATTGTCCTTTTCCTCAGCAAAGGGCAATTTGGTCAATTTGGTCTTTACAAGGCCAATTCCTCACCCAATGATCAGTTATTCTAGTTGATCATTTGCATGGACATATGGTAGAAATAAATGGTAAAAATGGGGTGTCCACAATCACATATAAAATAGTGCAGTTAAAACTACACAAAAAGAAAAATTAAATAAAAAAAATAAAAAAATAAATTTAGTTCAGTTAAAAAATAAAATTTTTTTTTTTTTGCTTTCCTCAATCATTTGAATAGTTTCTTGAAACTTTTTTTCTTCAATTTTTTGAGAAGCCTTCAACTGTTCTAGATGCACTTCAAAATTCTTAATTTTGTCTTTCAATGCTTTATTTTCCTCAGTCAAATCAATTGTTTTCTTTGTTTTTCCTCTAAAGCTCGTCTTCGAATATCTTCTTTTCAACTTGATCTATTCCACTACTTAATTGAGTCAAATGATTCTTTGAAATTCTTCAACTCATCTTGCAATTGTTTCATCACCTTTTGTAATTGAACATTATCCTCTTTTAACTTTTTGTTTTGTTCTTCCATACTTGCAAATTGTGCCTGCTTTTGTAATAACTCATCAAGATTCTGTTGCTTTACCAGCCCATCTCTCTCCAATTGTTTGTTTGCATTCTCTAGCTTTTCATTTTGTTCTTGCAACTCTTTACAATAATGTATAGCTTTTTCAAGCTCACTTTGTGTAGAAGTATCTAATGATTCATTTCCTTGATTTATCATTTCCTCATTTTCTGTTTGTTTAAGAAATGTACTCGAGCTATGTACAGCAGTTACAGAAGCTGGTACTTCTTGGTTTTGCGCAATCACTTCAGCAGTGTTCCCTGCTGTTCCAGTGTAATCACTGATTTGCGACCTTGAAATGTATTCTACTGTTTCAGCATCTTCAGCAAGATCTATTGGCCATTCAGCACTAGTTCCAGAGTTTTTTTTTTTTCTTAATTCAAAAGATTGTTTACTTTGCTGACTTTTCTCTTCACTTTCCTGTTCCTCACTTTTGTTTTCCTCCTCATCATTCTGTTCTTGATCTTCATCGGTTTTATGATTTTGATCATCAAGTTGTCCATCGTCATCCTCAGTTTCATCATCTTCGCTTTCATTTTTCTCTTCCTCGCTATCATCTTCATTTTCCTCACTATCAACATTCTCGTCATCAGATTGAGCTACTTGTTCGTTTTCCTCTTTTTCCTCATGGTATTCTTGAGCAACTTTTTTTTTTGGTTCTCTGTCTTCTTCATTGTTATCAATGATTTCTTGTAATACCTATCAGAAGTGGTACAATAATCATAATAATTATCCTTTATTTTTATACCAATTGAAAATAATATCTAACAAGAATAAAGTTTTTTGCATACAGTGTAAATATAAACTTACTTCTTCATTTGACAACAATTTGAGTTTTTTTTTCTTTCATCACATTATGTAGTATTCTAAGATTCCAATTAAGGAATCTTGGATATATTGGTTTCTTTGGTTGTTCAACTGTGGTTGTGTTCACAAAGCCAAAACTGCAAGTATTTTTTGAGGGAAAAAAAATCAAATGAAAACTATTAGAGGATTCGAGCATGTATCTATATTTGTGTAAGAAAAAGGATTAGATCATTAGTTGAAAATATAAACATACCAGTAAAAGCATCACAACCAGTTGTCTTTCTTGGGTTACCGTGCGATTTGTCAAGTGAGTTGATAAGTGTTTGAACTATCGCGCTTGACCAATTGTATGTCTGCATACCTTCTAAATCATCAATGTAGTTTAGCAACGACCAAGAAATGTGATATCCAGATGTGCTCAGGAATAGAGTAGCACAAATGGACATTGTCAGAAGCTTTGCCACATCTTCAAAATCTTCAGTTGTTGTACCATCCAAAGCTGAAAGCAATGCATATTCTTTATAATAGGAATTGAGGCTAACTTTGCATTTCGAAACCTCCTGTTAATAATGCCAAGATTTGGTCTTCTTCTGGATCTTGTGCTCATCTCTATGTTGCCCGATTTAATTCCAAATATAACAGCAGCATCAAATGCTCTTATAGGGACACGTACTCTTCCTAGCTTAATCATTTTTGTTTTGAAGTCATATTGTTCAATTATTGCCACAATATCATCCTCTGATTTTGTAAGAACAGAGTGTTCTATTTTTCTATCAAAAAATGCATGAAAAAAAAAAAAAAAATCTGAAAATGCTGTTTTCTTCAACGCTTCTCTATGTTCATCATTTAAGTTAATCTCACGAAGAAGATTCCATATTGAAACAAGGTTAGACCTGAATTGAGGTCTATAACTCAACTCATCAACAGCTTCATTAGATTGCTCTTTTGGATTTTTCTTCTCCTTAACAGGTTCATTATCTTGCCGTTTTTGTTCTGTAAATAGATAAAAACATGTCAATTTTTTAAAAAGTGTATTATAAACAAAGTAAAAAGTGCATTTATTTAAATTAGAACAAATGAACTTAAGACATTTTATGCACATTGAAAATACATAAACACAATAAAAATTTACAAATGCTAAATATAAAAAAAAAATGTACACAGTAAAAATATATAACCGCAGTAAAAATATACAACCATAGTACACTGTGACAATTTGAGCATAGTAAAAATGCAAAAATATATAACCACACTGAAAATAAATAAGAACACTGAAAATTTATAAACTCGGTAAAAATGTCAAGCACAGTAAAAATATATAACCACACTATAAATAAATAAGAACAGTAATAATTATAAAAGAAAATAATAAAAGAAAGCACAAATGATCACTATTCTATAATGACATTTTAATTTTATTGCATCAAAAATGGAAAATGTCAAAATATAAAATACAGTAAAAATTTGAAAAAAAAAAATTCAAAGAATCAATCACTTGCTGCGCAATGAAACATACCCACGGAATGATTAAGAAACATACTTAGGAAATGCTTGCGAAGTAAGAGTACAAGGCAAGTTCCTGAATCATCTTGATGTCAAAGTCAACCACAGTATAAATACATAGCATTTCAAGAGTACAAGGCAAGTTGATGATTCAGGTCAATCACAGTATAGATATATAAGCAAAAGGAGAACCCAATATGATATATGATATATGATATATTCATCTATAAATATAGTAGCATTTTGATTTTACTGTAACAAAAATGGACTGTGTGAATATGTAAAACATAGTAAAAACTTGAAAAAGGAGAACCCAATATGATGTATGACTGAAAAAATTAATATGAAGATAAAAAACAGTAACAATATGAAAATCCAAAAACATAAACAAGAAGATGAAAACCTAATATTCCGAAACCAAAAAGCAAAGTAAAAAACCTAATTTTTGGAAGACAGTACATATATCATGTAAAATTTCGAAAGGAACACAGTAAAAAAGTAATAAGTGTAACAGATTTTTCATTTGTAAAAACAAAATAATAATGATGATTATACTGTGATGATAGTTTCTATAACAAGAGTTTAGTGTTTACATGTTTGAGATCTCGTCATTCTTTTTAACTCTGATGTAGTTCTTCGTGTATTTGCCATTTTTTGTTTTTAACAGTTGTGGTTGAACGACACCAGAAGAATCGGCAGAGATAAAATAATTGAAGTTTGTTTTGATTTGCAAATCAAAATGAATTGAATGTTTTGATTTGGGAATAAGATGTTGTCAGGTGGTTATCATTTGTTAAATTTTATTTTTTTATTTATTTTTTATTTTTTATGTATTTGTATGTTGAATTTGAATGTATTTAAATTTTGAATTTGTTAATTGTAACAGCAACGAAATTTTTGAATGGTAACTGTAACAAATTTTGTTTAAATTACGAAAATGACCTTGAGTAACAAGACATAAATTTTTGATTTTTAATTTAAATGTATTTGAATTTTAGTAAAATAGATAATGTCCAATATAAGTTATATATATATACACACACACACAAATTAAGTATGTGTTTATTTTTTTTATTTTTAATTGGAAATAACAAAAAATGGACGGTAAAAATGATATAAATAAACAGTAAAATTACTTTAAAATGTAAATTAAAAATAATTACAATGGAATGTAAAAGCTTTGTTTTAAATATTATATAGTTAGTATTTTTATTGTCCATTTTTAGTATTTTTTATGTCAATTTTCAGCATTTTTATTGTGTATTTTTAATCTTTTTTGCATTTTTACTGTTCATATTTTTAAATTTTTTACTATCCATATTCAACAATTTTACTGTCCATTATAAACATTTCCACTATCCATTTTTTTAGTATTTTTACTATTTATTTTCAACAATTTTACTGTCAATCTAAATAATTCTACTTAATTATTTAAACATAATTTTTTTTTTCAAAATATTATTTGAGTTATTTATAACATTTATTTAAACACATAAAAAACAAACAAGTGGACAGTAAAAATACTAAAAAATGGACAGTAAAAATGCTGAAAATGGACAGTAAATTTGTTGAAATTGGACTGTAAAACAATTTACTAAAAACGATATAAATGGACAGTAAAATAACTAAATTATGTAAATTATTGTGCCATCATTTTACAATGTGTATTCAGTTAGAATGATTGCTTATGGACAGTTAAAATACTAAAAAATGGACAGTAAAAATACTAAAAAATGGACCGTAAAAACACTTAAATAAATATAGTTATTTGAGTTTTCTTAAATATTTACGAAACACGGTTAAAACAACCAAATGCGTTTTTATTTAAATTTCAAATAATAAAAAAATTATATAAATTATTTTACAAACAAAGTAAATATGTTTGTATTTTTATTGTCCATTTTCAATATTTTTACTGTCATTTTAAAGTTTTTTATTTTTCCATTATCAACATTTTTACTATCTATTTTTTAGCATTTTTTTATTGTATATTGTTAGTATTTTTACTGTACATATTTATTATTTTTTTATGTCATGTTTTTAGTATTTTTATTGTGCATTTTTAATCTTTTTTGCATTTTTACTGTCCTTATTTTTAAAATTTTTACTGTCCATATTCAATAATTTTACTGTCCATTATAAACATTTTTACTGTCTATTTTTTAGTATTTTTACTATTTATTTTCAACAATTTTACTTTCCATCTAAATAATTCTACTTAATTATTTAAACATCAATTTTTATTTCAAAATATTATTTGAGTTATTTATAACATTTTTTTAAACACAAAAAAAAAAAAAAAAAAAAAAAAAAAAACAACAACAACGAAGTGGACAGTAAAAATACTAAAAAATGGACAGTGAAAAGAGACAATAAAATTGCTGAAATTGGATTGTAAAACAATTTACTAAAAATGCTATAAATGGACAGTAAAAAGGCCAAAAACTAGACAATAAAATAACTAAAAAATGTAAATTATAAATGCTGAAGATGGACTGTAAAAGCTTTGTTTAAATTTTATTTTTGTTACATTATAGTGCCATCATTTGCAATTATCATCAGTTAGAATGATTACTTATGGACAGTAAGAATACTTAAAAATCGTAATTAAAAATGCTGATAATGGACAGTAAAAATGCTGAAAAGAAACACAGTAAAAACACTTTAAACAAATATTCTAACTAATTTTGTGTTTTTACTGTATTTCATCCTATCTATCTATCTATATATATATACACAGTAAAAACACACTTGATTGTATTATCGATAAATATCAAAAGATACAAAACATAACATAAAAGAAACTAAAGACTACAAGGGATTTCTATTGTAATTGTCTTTAATATCAAAAAACTATAGAGAATTTGTATTGTAATTTACAAACCCATAAAAAATTTTGAAATTAATTATCAAAATATATTGTCATGTTCTTACGGAGATTCATTTTGATCACCGACAATTAGATTAATCATTCTTGCTCGATATTCTCTTATCGAAGCCAAACTAAGTGTTTGAGGAAGCTTTTCAAGCTTTGCAAGCTTCTCCATGAAATAGCATACAAACACTCCACATTCCAAACTGTAAAATTAATATATAAAAAAATAGATATAAAAAAAATGAATATAATAATATCACAAAACAAATGAAATAATAAGTTCAAAACAATACGAATATAAAAAACAACAAGAATAATGTAATGAAATTACATTATTACCTTTCATATTCTTGTTGGGGACAGTGATCATCTGAATAAATGTTCTGAAAGTTGTATTGCGGCTTCCGTTTAAAGTAGTTTTGGAAAAAAATTTCCACATATTTTTTCTGCATGAAATAGATAGAAATTTTTCTTGAAATATAAAAACAAAATCCCAATTGAAATTACAATGCAAAATCTCAATTCATTTTTTTTTTTTACCAATTTTACTGCATCACCAAAGTGCTTGTCTTTTTCCATATTGTTCAATTTCTTTGCTGAGTTGAAATGTACCCATACTCCATCTTTAGAATCATGCATTAATAGTGTCCAATGACTTGATTGTGCATTTTCGTCTGCTGGTGAATGCATTGGGAAGAACAAATATCTCGCTTCACTTTCAGCACATTCTGTCAAAATCTCATTGGCAACATTATGATTTTCCATGATTTTCACCAATGTCTATTGAAAAATAAAAATATAATAAGAATAAGTTATTTACAGTGCTTATAATTAAAAAAATTTAAAGCATCTAACAAAATGTAAATGGATTGAATATTGAACATACCCAGAAATTAGTACTGAAAAAGTAGTATTTTCCAGCTTTCTCATGGTTTAGTGGACATGGTGGAGTCTTTTTCAAATCATTGTTAAGAATGGTACCAAATGCATCAATCACCTATTTTTGAAAAGCCATATGTTTAAATCCCATAAAGTTAGCATATCAAATACAAATAAATGTATATCAAATAGAAATATAAAAATAATTTTATTTGTTACAGAGTTGCTCAGCTCATTCTCTTGTAGAATGGCATATATATCTTCCATACATACATTCCTTTGGATGTCAACTCCTTTCCACACAAGAGATCTGAAATTCGTAATATTTATTTTATCAGTTTAAGCAATTTTTATATAAATTACAATAATAAAGCAATTGTAACCACATTAAAAATATCGAAAACTACTTACGACATCTGATCAGCTTCAAATAGTGTTTTGAGCTTATCAGAAACAGCATTTGTCAGCATTTTTCCCACCACAGTTTTTTCAAAATCAGCATTTTTCTTGTGTTCCATAATATCTTACCTAGATTTTTTCTTATCTTTATGAACAAGGTCTGCATAATATTAATTGAATAATTAATAGGAATAAAGCTTCAAAATAGTTTCTCCTATACAAATTCTATAAAAATGTGTACTAAAATTTCAAGACTCACCTGAAAGTCTTTTACGATGCATTCTTTCTATAACAATTTTCCTCTTTAAGTCTTTATTCTCCTCTTTTAAAATTCTAATACACTCTTCCTTTCGATCAAACTCTTCTTTAAGCTTCATTACAAACTCAAGGTGACGTTCTAAATTATGGAAAACATATATAAAAATATTAGATCAGAAAATTTAAATGTGAGTGTATATATATATATATATATATATTACCTGGCAATTCAAGTATTTCTTGAGCCTGAATTTGAGCAGGTTCATTATGTTCATCATTTTTTGTCTCAATGTGTGTTTTTGGTGCTTCTTTGTTTGCTGAATTTTTCAACTCCTTTAGCTTTCTTTTCCCTTTGTTTTTGTTGAGTTTCACTTTATTTGAAGACTTCTCTTCATTTTTTTCTCCTATTAAACAATATTACCAAAACAATTAAAATAGAATGAAATTACTTTTATCGTGTGACAACAAACATTACATGCAAAAAAATAACATATATATATATATATATATATATATATATATAAGAATCACAATAATTTACACAATAAAGTTAATGCATATATGACAAAAAAATAATTGCATAAATTTTACAAATTTGTATTAAATTTTACTGAATTGTTTTTCAAAAAATTTGTATTAACTTTTTTTTTTCCAAATGGAATGGAAAAAAATTCAATAAAAATAAAAATATATATACAGTAAAAATATAAATACTAAATATATATACAGTAAAAACACAAAAATAAAAACACAGTAAATATTCAAATAACAAAATAAAAAAATAAAAAAAATCAATATAAACATAGTAAATATATACAGTAAAAATATAAACACAGTAAATATATAAACATAGTAAAAATATAAACGCATTTAATATAAACCCATTAAAAATATAAATGAAGTAAATATACAGTAAAAATAAAAACAGTAAATATATAAACATTAAAGAAACAAATATATACACAAAAGAATAAAAATACAAAAAGAATAAAAATAGTTGCAAAATAGTTGGGTTCATTACTGTATATATTTCAGACTATAAAGACAGAAAAAAATCATTTGGGTTCATTTATGATGATTGCATAAAGGTGGCAGTTATAGTCTGAAATATGTGTCTTGGAAGTAGCGAAAGATAAGAAAGGGCATTTTTGTTCGAAACTATATATATATATATATATATTAAACAGTAAAATAACTCAAATTGATACAGCTATTTTATTTAATTTCAAAAAAATAAACAAAAAATATTTCAATTTTGTTGTTTTCATAAATGTATTCTTATTTAATCATTTAAATTTATATTTTTATTTAAACATTTAATCATTTAAATATTTTTCAAACACAGTAAAAACACTTAAATTTATATAGTTATTTTTATTTGTTCATTTTGAATCTTTCTTGCATTTTTACTGTTCAAAATTTTAAAATCTTTACTGTCCATATTTAACAATTTCACTGTCCATATAAACATTTTTACTGTCCATTTTTTAGTACTTTTACTATTTATTCTCACCAAATTTACTATCCATTTTAATAATTTATTTAATTATTTAAACATCAATTTTTATTTAAAATATTATTTGAGTTAGTTATAAGATTTTTTAAACACAGTAAAAACAACCAAAAGTATTATTATTTAAAATCAAAAAAATAAATAAATTATTTAAAGTATTTTTCAAATACAGTAAAAAATATTTTAATGTGTAAATTCAAAAAAATATTTTAAATAGATAAAATTTTTAAAACATACTTGAAACATATTTTAAACTTTGATATTGTTATTACAGTTTTCTTCAATATTTTTTACACACAGTAAAAATAATTAAAGTATTTTTATTTAAAATAAAAATAAATAAATTTAAAGTACTTTTCAAACACAGTAAAAAAAATTAAGGAAAGTGCAAGTTCAAAAAAAATAAATAAAATTTATAAAAATTTATCTTTTTTAGTATTTTTGTTGTCGATTTTCATTAATTTTATAGTCCAAATTTAGTATTTTTACAGTCTATTATTTTTACTATCTATTATTTTCAAACATAAGTAAAATTTAGTTCTAAATTTAGTAAAATTTTACTGTCTATTATTTTCAAACATAAGAACATCAAAATATATCAAATTACATATAAGAGTGCAGCAAAAGCACATGTTTAGACTGTCTAAATATATATTAAAGACTATAAAGTAAACATACAACTATGGATTAAAACATAAACTCAGTAAAAATTGAAAACACACAATTGCACAGGAAAAAAAAAAAGGCAAACATAAAACACAGTAAAAATAAAACTGTAGTCATAAAAATAATGAAAATACAAATACACAGTAAAAACACATGTTTAGACTGTCTACACATGTATTAATGACTATACAGTAAAGATACAACTATGGATTACAACATAAACTCAGTAAAAATTGAAAACACACACTAGAATAGTAAAAAAAGAGGCAAACATAAAACACAGTAAAATTAAAACTATGTATTGATAAAACAGTGAAAATACAAATATGCAGTAAAAGCACATGTTTAGACTTTCTAAACATGTATTAATGACTATACAGTAAAGATACAACCATGGATTACAACATAAACTCATTAAAAATTGAAAACATACTAGAATAGGAAAAAAACAGGCAAACATAAAACACTGTAAAAATAAACTATGTAGTGATAACACAGTGAAAAATAAAATATGCAGTAAAAATGCATGTTTATACTTTTAAAACATGTATTAATGACTAGACAGTAAAGATACAACTATGAATTATAACATATATATAACTTAGTAAAAACTGAAAACACACACTAGCACAGGAAAAATACAGGAAAATTAAAAATGTTCATTTTTACATTTCCAGGTAAACTTTTGAAATTTATTATCAATCACACTATGTACATCTGTTTTGATCAGCCACGATTAGATTAATCAATCTCGCTCGATATCCTCTTATGGAAGCCAAACTAAGTTTTTGAGGAAGCTGTTCAAACTTAGTAAGCTTCTCCATGAAGTAGCAAACAAAAACTCCACAATCCATACTGTAAAAAAATAAAAATAAAAAAATAAATAAAGTTTAAAAATTACATATTAAAACGATAATGAATAAAAGAATAACAAAAAAAAATAAAAACAAATTAAATAAAAACTATATTATTACCTTCCAAAGTGTTGTTGTGGACAATGAATCTTTGATTAAAACTTGTGTATACTGTTATGAAATTCGTAGTGTGGATTTTCTTTAAAAAACTTTTTGAAAAAAATTTCCACATATTCTTTCTGCACAAAATAGGAAGAATTTATACTTGAAAATTAAAACAAAATTTAAATTTAAAGTACAATGAATATTATATTTTATTTGTTTTTTACCAATTTTAGTGCATCAGCAAGGTACTTGTCTATTTCCAACTCCTGAATTGTAATGCACCCAAACTCCATTTGTAGCATCATGCATTAACAGAGTCCAATGACTTGATTGGTTGTCTTCTGCTGGAGAGTGCATTGGGAAGAATAAATATCTGGCTTCAGTTTGAGCACATTCTGTCAGCATCTCATTGACAACATTTTCATTTTGCATGTTTCTCAGCAGTGACTATTGAAAAATAAACAAAAAATAAGCATAAGTTGATGAATTGAATCATCTAACAAATAATCTAACAAATTGTAAATGAATTGAATATTAAACATACCCAGCAAATACTACTAAAAAAGTAGTATTTTCCCGCTTTTTCCTGGTGTGATGGACATGGTGGAATTCGTTTCAAATCTTTACTAAGGACAGTAGCAAATGCATCAATGACCTATTTTGGAATACAATTTATTTTAAATTTTATATAGTTAGTGTAAGAAATAAGAATAAATGAATATCAAAAACACATATATAAAATACTTCATTTCTTACAGTGTTGCTGAGGTCACTCTCTGCTATAACAACATATATATCATCCATATAAACATTTCTCTGTATGTCAACCCCTTCCCACACAAGTGAACTAAAATTTGTAAAATTCATTTTAACAGATAATATATTAGTTGTATATAAATTACAATAATTAAGCAATTTTCAAAACAATAAAAATAATATAAACTTCTTACGACATCTTTTTAGCTTCATACAAAGTCTTCAGCCTTTCAAAAGCAACCTTAGTCAAAAAAGTTCCAACAGAACTATTTTCAATTTCATATCCTATGTTAGGCAACCTTGGAGAATCAACCTCGATATTTGGAACAAATGAAAATCCAATAGAAGGTTCTTTTGAAGGTTCAGACTTCAACTTTTTTATTTTTGGCAGATCAGGCAATGTCTCATTCTTCATCAATTGTGATTCATTTTCTGTTCGTGGTTTTATATTAGAGTAGATTTGAGTAATTTTTTGAACCTCACTTTCAAGAATTGAGTCCAAAAAATCATTATCTATATTAGAAAGCTGAGAAATATTATCTTCAAGAACCTTTATTCTAGCAACAAGACCTGCATATTATTTATTTGTTAGTATTACTTACCAAAATTTATAATTTATTAAATTAATCATGAAAGAATACTAGATGAATAATTGAGAACTATAAGAAACAAAAGATATAAGCAGTTGAAAATAGTAGGTATTGATAAATGTATAACCTTAAATTTCGTCATTATTGCTTTTTCTTCTTTCAATGACATCTAGATTAAGTTTCAGAAGTCTCTTTTTCAAGTCTTTATTCTCCTCGGTTAATCTTCTGTTTTCCTCTTTTTTATTTGTAAGTTCCATTTCCAGCTTTCTAAATTTCTTAGCATCCTCTATATATTATGAAAACCACAATAAAAAATTTTATAAATTTAGTTGACTAAAGTGAAAATAAATCAATAAAACTATTGCTAATATTATTTCTTGAAAACATAGATCTCTCTATATCTCTCTGTTTATATATATATATAGAAACAGAAATAGAGAGTGGAAGTGGAAGAGAGAGTATCACCTGCTAATTTTTCCAACTTGTCCAGACAATCATCGTCATCATCATTATTTTTTTTTCTTCCATCTTCATTTTGTTTATTTGATATAGAAGATTATTTTTTTTCTTCTTCTATCAGTGTATTTTTGTCTATCATCTGCTGAAAATTACTTAACAACTATGCAATACATTTTTTTGCACTTTCTATATTGCAACAAAATTTAAAATCTAGTGATTCTTGTCCCTCTTTTGCAATACTTGTAGTCAATGGTGATTCAGCAACAAATGTACTTGCACTATTTAATTCATTATCTACATTATGTTTGTCTTTGTCTTGTAATGTCTCTGGGATCTTTGCATGATTGTCAGTATTGTTTTTCAATTTATTCTTCAAAGTTGGTGTGTTTTGTGAAGATCTCTTATTAATTCCTTGTTTTAGTCCTGTAAAAGATAAAAAAAAAAAAATCATGACAGCAAGAAAATGTTTTTCTAAATAAAACAAATCTAGAATTTAAATCATTCAAATTTGAAAACACAATGAAAGAATGTAGACATAACACAATAAAAATACAAATATACAGAAAAAAAACAACAACTGAATGTCTAAACATATGTTAATATATATACAGTAAAAATATAACTATGAATTGAAACATAAACAAAGTAAAAATTCAAAACATACACTAACACATAAAGAAATATCCAAATATAAAATACAGTAAAAATAAAACTGTGTAATAATAACACAGTAAAAATACAGTAAAAACACAACAATTGACTGTCTAAACATATGTTAATAAGTATAAAGTGAAAATAGAACTATGAATTAAAACATAAATACATGAAAATTTGAAAAGACAAACTAGCATAAAAAGAAAACCAAAAAAAAAAAAAGAAAGAAAAATTGTGCAATGTTAACACAGTAAAAATCCAAATATCCACTAAAAACATAACAATTGACTGTCTAAACATATGTTAATCACAAATATAACAATGAATTTAAACATAAACCCAATAAAAATTCAAAAGACACACTAACACAGAAAAATTAATTAAATATAAAACACAGTAAAAATAAAAATGTGCAGTGTTAACAAACTAAAAATTCAAATTAATATCCAATAAAAAAATAACTATTGACTGTCTAAACATATTAATGACTATACAGTATAGATACAAAAATGCATTACAACATAAACTCAGTTAAAATTGAAAACATACACTAGAACAGTAAAAAATTGAAAACACATGTATCAATGACTATACAGTAAAGATACAACTATGGATTAAAACATAAAATCAGTAAAAATTGAAAACACACAATAGCACAGGAAAACATAAAACACAGTAAAAAAATAACTATTGACTGTCTAAACATATATTAATCACAAATACAACTATGAATTTTAACATGAACACAATATAAATTGAAAACACACACTAGCACATAAAAATAAAGCAAACATTAAAGACAGTAAAAATAAAATGTGCAGTGTTAACACAGTAAAAATTCAAAAAAGTATTAAAAACATAACAATTTAATGTCAAAGCACAAACTCAGTAAAAATATAAGAAACATATATCATTTGTAAAATAACAAATTAATTAGACAATAAAAATATAAAGTTTTAGACAGTGAAAACTCAAAAAATCTAATGATGTCATAATTCAACAATGAAAACATAAGTAGAATGATTTTACTCATACACAATGAAAACACATAACAAAATATGCAGTAAAAATAAACAATAATATGTTCAAAATAGCTATCTAATGTGACATAAACAAAATACAAAACAGACAGTAAAAATGCTTGTCTTAACAAAATATACTGAAAAACTGATTTTTGAAATCTCAAAAATGTGATCTATAAATCAACACGTAGTGAAATAATCAATTTATCAAACAGTAAATATTTTACTAATTTATCTCAAATTTATCGCATACAGAGTGTAGAGAACGCACAGAATCAATGAGAACGACAACAAAAAAAGGTTCGATTAAATTCAAATGAATATAACTTCAGACAGAATATACAAAGTCGATTTTCGAATGAACGAATATTTTTCGAACACCGATTTTTAACTTTCTTTAAAGCATTTTTCGATCATTTAGAATTACGTCACTTACTTGCTTGAGCTCTTGTCGTTCTGGTTAAAAGATTATCTGAATTTTTTCGTGTAACCACCATTGTTATATGAGAAAAGGTATTCAATAAAAGGTAATCGATAAAAGCTTTTTGATGGAAGAAAAATGTGATATGATGATTTTGCGTAATCGATTATGATGATTTTCCGTAGTCGGCAAAAAAGTTGAAAGCGGTTTGGAAAATATTTCGGGGACCGAGTCGATAAAGCTAAAAGGGCAATTTTGTCCGAAACATGTCAAAAGGACTTTTTGCAAAATATAAACTTTAGCAGGACTTTTCGTAGGATAATAAATTTAACGAGGACCTATCACCAAGATCCCCTATATAATATCATTCTTTTTTAGGTAAATTACATCAATCACCCTTGAGGTTTTGAAAAATTACAAGGACCTCCCTTGAGTTTTGAAAAATAACATCAATCCCTTAAGATTTGAATTTTCGTTTAAGAACCTCTCCCCGCTTTTTGTAGAAAAATATGAATTTTAGTCCAACTTTAGAGATATGCAACTTCTTCATTTCAAAATCAAATTGAGTAATTCAAATTGTTATGGAAAGCTCATGAATTCTACTTTGGCATTAGTAGGGTGGCGTACAATACCTCCCTTAAAATCCTTAGAAAAAAACGAGCTCAAAGTAGGTAGGTCGCTTTGTTCACCAAATTTATGCATCTTTTTTGGCTTAGCGAGATTGCTCTGAAGGATCATATCTCTCACATATGAACTCTGATTTAAGTGATTCAAGTTGCTATAAAAAAGATAGAAAAATGTTATAGCACCAAACACTTTAACCCGAAATTTAAAACCATCCTGATGTGTCCTACTTTGAGTGGTGTGTGAAAAAGATGGAATTGATTTGAGAGAAGGGACCTCATCATGATGGATCACAGCAATTCAAAGAAGGTGGTACCTTTTGGATGGCAAGCCTTGGCATTATGAAATTCTTCCTATCAGAACCCTCCAATGTCTTCCTGGAAATTTCTTTAACGAGATCCCTTCATAGGACCGATCTCAAGGTCCATTGCATTTATGACAAAGAAAATCCTGATTTGCTATTAAGAAACATGCATGATACCCTCATCCCTACTCTAATGACGGGAAAAAGGAACCTGTATGCCTCGGTATGGAGCTATACATAGCGCCAACTGAGAGGACAATCATCATCTTTATGTTCAGGTTAATAGCCTTTACAAAATGATTCTGATAATAAGACAGACTCGTCTGTTTTTTTTGTCAAAAGATCTCATTTATTAAGAAATAAAAGAAAACTACAGAGAATGTTCTGCCCCCAACTGAGGCCTGAGCCAATCTGGAGGATGTTCTTCCAAATAACAGTGGACAAAATCCCTCAAGGAAAACTTAGCTATAGCATCACCAACTTTACTACATACTCTAGGAGAAGTCAGGAGCAGGAGCTCAGCTTTCCGCAATTGATTCACAGACCACCTCAAATTCATGTAACATACCCATCCGATTCAGTACACAGTCAGTGCACTATTTTCGCATCTCCTTCCATGACAACATCTCGAAGACCCAACTCCAGCGCAAATAAGGTAAGCTCATAGCCTAGCAAGTAGAAAATTCACTATCGCTGAAATGGAATCATATAATCAAATATCACAACAGGGTTACAACTAACCATTCTAAGTTCCAAGGTTCACAATGTGATGTAAACCATAGTCGTCACAACTTACTGGTAAATTGTGGCTACTATGAGCTGTACAACAGATATCCATAATTAAATAATGATGCCTCCTATCATGCAGCCATAACCACATAATGTACAATTCCTCAAAAACCATGTTCAAATAATTCCACTAGCAAACGAATGAAATAACACAATTTCATCCCACATCACACATAATTATCATTATCAACGTTAACCTATGAGTAAATTAGAACAATTTTTATATAACTTGTACTATTTAAACAACAAATCCACAATGATACTATCCACATGCAAGAATCATGATCATGGATCAGAGATTGCTTACAGATAAATCGCAGACCAAAGAAGGTATTTTGTTTCAAGGTATTTTATTTCAACCAGAAGAACTGCCTGCTGTGCTGGACTGTCTGTCTTCAGGGGTTTTAATGCTTCTATGTGGGATGTGGGCTATCTTCAGGCAATCCTCACCAATTTCCTGTTCGCAATGTACCTCAAGTTCAGGACAATCTTGAATAGACAGCTGCTGAAGCCCACTGAGAGCTTTTAGATCTTCTGGCAAACACTTTAGATTTTTACAATCTGAAATTGTCAAAGTTCTAAGCGAAGCAAGTCTTCCTACCACTCCGGCAACACTGTTAGACCATGACAGATGCCAATTTCCAAACTCTGCAGTCTCGTGACATGCTGTAGCCCCTCTGATAGACATAGAAACTCAGGACAGCTTATAAATGGTCCAACTTCGAAGGGAGGAGAGGTGTTGCACACCCTCTGGCAAAGAATCAAGACTTGGACAGTTCATGATGGTCATGTGCTCAAGAGATGTGAGATCTTCAAAACTTGTTGACAAAGAAGTCAGATTACTGCAGTTTTCAATGGACAAAGTTAGAAGGGAACTCAAACCTCCAATTGCATCATTTGGCATACATACTATATTATGGCAGTCACAAATCTCCAAGGACTCCAAAGCTTGGAGGTTCTGCAAACCTTGTGGCAATGAGGAGAGCTCTTTACACCAACGATTGGTCAATGATTTTAAAGCAGTAAGGTTGCCTAATTCTGGAGGCAGTGAACAAAGCTTGGGGCAAGAGATAATTTCTAGAGATGTGAGAAAACAATTGTTGGCAAGGAGCCCTCCTGAGAGATGGGATAACCGTGGGACTTTCTCAATTGCATGAAGTGAAAGGTATTTGAGATTTTCAGTGCACTTCAATATCATTGAGTTGCAATCCTGCAGCTCCAAATGTTGAAGAGACTGAAACGATGGCATTGTAGTCAGGTTGGGACACTTACTGACAATAATTTCCTCAAGCTAGGAAATGGGACTCCATTATTTGGGCTCAACCATTCTTCTAAATTTGGAAAACTCCTGAGCACCAAGTCTTGGAGTGATGGGAATGGTCTCTCGGTGCCTTTGCCATAGAACTCCTTTCCAATGCACTTCACAACTTTCATTCCACTCAGAGAGAGAGTCTTGAGTAACAGAAGATTACCAAGGACAGGAAGATGTTCGCAGTTCTTGAAGTTGGACAAATCAACCACAATCAGATTTGGGAGTGTCCAATGTGGAAACCTGATTCCTGGGTACCTGTTACAGACAACCGTTTCAGATTTCAGTGTGGTTGGACACCTTTGATAACTTTTTCTCCCAATGTAGCATAAGGTTTGTGGTCTCGTGATGGTCCTGATGAGTGCAGTTGTTTCCTCTCTTGGAATCTCAACAAATCATTACTGCCCCAATATAGTCCCAACGAATCAAGGTTATCTTTCTTCAACAACTTTGCTTCCTCTGCATCATCTGCACTCTTAACATTCTCTAATCCTTTAATTTTCAATTCACCTCAAAGGTTAGTTGCATACCCCAGCAACTTGAGGTCAGGATGCCCTCCCACAATACATAATGGCAATGTCTGAAGCTTATTAAATGCTTTATTTGGAACTTTTCTGGACCCCGGAAGCGGTCCAGAGCCCAAATAGAGAGGGTTGATAGGCATCATTGTGGCCAATGCATCACATCCAGTTACAATGAGATGTCTTAGGGAGATCATCTTTCTAAAATTGGGCAATCTGAGAAGACTGTAGCAATTGAACAGGTTCAAGGTCTGCAAAAAACAGAGCTTATTGATAACATCAGGTAACTCTACGAGTTGTGTGTAAGATAAGTCGAGATACCTTAAACACATTAAGCCACCAATAGATTCATCTAGCCTTTTAAGGCCACAACCATTCAAATCTAGCACTCGCAAGTATTTAAAGCTTGAAAACAATTCATGGGGATCCTCAATGAAATCACCTCCAGGAAATAATAACAGAGTTCACAGATGTTTTGCTTCGCATAGGGCTTCTGGAATTGTTGATGCCCTAAACTCACAAACAACAGATGATCGGCGGGCCTTTGCATTACTAGTTGGTGGGAGACCATGCTCTAGTATCAGGGATCTTTTTCCTGCAACAGATCGTGCAAGAACATGGATGATATCATGCATTTTGTATCCAGTCGTGCCATCCTTGTTACAATTGTCTGCATCTTGAAAGAAAGACATCCACAACAACTCATTAAAGTAGTCATTGCCAATGTCCTCTGGTTGATTGCTTCCTTCAACTGATGGAATTAAGCCTTCTGCCATCCATAGATGGATTAGCTTTTCCTTCTTAATTTCATAACTTTTAGGAAATATGGAGCAGAACTCAAAGCAATGCTTGAGGTGTGATGGTAAATGAAGGTAACTCAACCTTAGGGCAGGTAATATTCCACTTTGGCAAACATCCAAATTCCAAAGTTGACTATTTTGCACAAATAACCACTCCCTTTCCTCTCTTTTGAAGCGCATTAAGCTTCCCAGAGATTTTGCAGCTAACGGCACACCTCCACATTTCTTGACAATATTTTTTGCCAATTGGCAGTAAGTTTGGATGCTCCTTTTCTTCTCCTCGATGGAAAGGTTGTTGCTTGAACAAGGCCCAGCAATCTTCCTCCAGCAAACCCTCCAAATAATAGTGGGAAGTTGGGGAGTCAATCAATAATGCAACTTTTTTACTGCGGGTAGTGACTATGATTTTGCTTCCATCAATACTGGCTCTAAACAAAGGTCTTAGTTTATTCCACTCATTCTGATCTTTGCTCCAAACATCATCCAGCGCAAGTAGGTATTTCTTTTTGTATAACACCCCCCATAGCTCCGATTGAAGTAAATCCAACCTTGAGAGATCACAAGCCCTTTTAGTTGCAGACTCGATAACTGCTTGTACTATTTTTTTCACGTTGAAATCATCAGATACGAAAACCCAAAATTTCATATCAAAATGCCGAGTAACTCTCTCATCATTATACGCTAATTGGGCAAGAGTCGTCTTGGCAATCCCTCCTACACCAATTATCGGAATAAATGAAACTTCTCCTCCTCGGGTGGTTTGACATGTTAATAGCTGCATGACCATCTTCTCTTTGTCTTCCTTCCTACCATAAACTTCCGACTCGATTAAAAAAGAACTATTTTCCCTTTAATCAGATGGCTTATCAACTCCTCCACCCTCTGTCAAATGCAAATTAAGTCCTTTAGCCACAATACTTTCCAATTACTGAAGCACCTGTCTCAAATTATGTGCATGAATATACATTAAACTTACATCTTCTAGTTCATAATCCTTACGAGCAACTTTTTCCTCGAGCTGATCAAGCAAGTCCTCAGCATCATAAGCTGCCTCTTTGAGATTTGACAACCAAATTCTCACAGCTTTGTTGCTTGCTTGTTCTTCTTCTGCATCATCAAGAAGAGCTTGAATTGTTGGCAACAAGTCTTGTAGCTTTTGGAAGTTGTCTTTGAAACCCCAGAAATCTCCAGCCTTTCGTAGGACAGGAGAAGCTAATTTATCAAATATCACCTGTAAAAGTGGGGATAAAACTATCTCTGCCATTGGTGCTTCTTTGACCGCTGCAGATTCATCTGCATTAACTGAGATTGAGATTGCATCTTGTAGTCCAGAATCCATACGAACACATCATCAAGCAAGTCCTCAGCATTATAAGCTGCATCCTTGAGATTTGACAACCAAATTCTCACAGCTTTATTGCTTACTTCTTGTTCTTCTGCATCATCAAGAAGAGCTTGAATTCTTGGAAACAAGGCTTGCACTTTTTGGGAGTTGTCTTTGAGATTCCAGTGATCGTCAAGCTTTTGTAGGACAGGAGAAGCTAATCTGTCAAAGACCACCTGAAAAGTGGGGATAAAACTATCTCTGCCTTTGCTGCTTTTGTTTTCCCTGCAGGAGCTCCCAAGACCGAAGAAGCAGTAATGGAATTTTGAGTCTTTGATGGATCTCAAAGCCAAGCTTACTGGAAGTAACTAAGGGGATACCATGACATGGTCCTCTGATGTTGAATTCAATTTGTTAGCCCAAGGTCTTTGACCTTATTTTGATGATAACTAAACCATACTTTTCTTTTAACAAGTGGTTGAGTGTTGTGTCTCCATAGATTCCTTTTGGAGCTCTCATCAATACTCTTCAAGCAATTCAAAGCTCAAAGCTCATGATGATTCAAGTGTCAAAGCAAATTCAAAATAGTTCAATTCAATCCTTGAAGACCTACTCAAGCTTATGAAAACCTTTTGAAGTCTAGTTGCTCTTCTTGTGGATTAGGAACTCTTTGTAAGACTTCTTTCATGATCAATAGTACATAGCTTAAGAGAAAAACCTTTTCCATCTCATTATGCATTAGCATTCTTACTTGAAAATGTTTTCAAAATTGACCAAAAATGGTTTTGGAACACTTAGTGGACTTAGTCCTAGTCGACTAAGTGAAGGTTAGAGGCAATGTTTGAGAAAATTCTAAGTTAGTCGACTAATCACCCTGGACTAGTCGACTAATGTTTTCCTAGTCGACTAACTCTTGCTTACTAGGCGACTAATTGCAGGTCCAGAAGCCATGTTTTGTTGCAAAATTGTCAGTCAACTAATAACCCCTTGCTAGTTGACTAATCGATCCCGGAAAAAATTTCCAAAGCATTTTTAAGTTGGTTAGCTAGTCGACTAACCATTTGTGTCTAGTCGACTAACCGAGCCCGGGAATAAAATTTCTTTTGAAAATTGCCTTGTTAGTCGACTAACACCCATGTCCTAGTCGACTACTGGTTCTGCAAAATCAAAACGGCTCTTTCTTCTTATAGTCATTCGTGCATTAAATGATCCCAACCACTTTGATCTTCTCCAATCAGACTCCAAAGATCTCAAACGGCCATTTTGAACCTAGTTCTTTATAAATAGAAGGTTAGCTATCATTTATTGTTTACCTAGTCATTCAATCTTACTTTGTTTTCATACCCATTACTCCCAAGCATTCACTTCTCTTTGAAAATCTATTGAGCTATATTTATTTGATCATTTGAGAAGTTATTGAGCTATTGTAATGATTACAAATCAGCTTTGTGAAGCATTTATTGTAATACTCTTCATTTAATCATCTTGTATTGTGAGTTTGTAAGGGTTTTGTGAAAACTCTTGTGGGTGAGTTGTCTTCCACCTTGAAAGAAGGCAAGTGTAAAGGTTTCTCCACCTTGAAGGAGTTGCTTTGTGGATTAATCCTTTTGACGGAGTTGAATGGCTTACTGAAAGCTTTTATGTATATTTGCTCTATTAAGAAAAGAGTTACATGGATTCCTCTTATAGAGGAGAATACATAAAATCAGGAATCTAACCAAAGAATAAAAAGGAAACTGACTAGCTAATTCCTAATTTACACCATTGACTTATTCTAATTTACAGCTAATAATCCTCCATAATTACAAATATTTCTTTCCTTTTCTACACTCCCCCTCAAGCTGGTTTGAAGATATCCTCCATAGCCAGCTTGCCAATTAGCTCGTTGAATTGCCCAATAGGAAGCCCCTTAGTAAGCACATCTGCAACTTGCTGAGTAGTGGGAATGTAAGGCATACAGATCAACCCTTTCTCTAGTTTTTCCTTGATGAAGTGTTTGTCGACCTCAACGTGCTTTGTTCTATCATGAAGCACTGGATTATGAGCAATTGAAATGGCAGCTTTATTGTCACAATACACTTTCATAGGTAGTGGATTAGAAACTTTCAATTCTTCCAAGAGTCTCTTAATCCACAATACCTCACAAATCTCATGAGCAACTGATCTAAACTCAGCTTCTGCGCTGCTTCTCGCCACCACATTCTGCTTCTTGCTTCGCCATGTAACAAGATTGCCACCAACAAACGTGCAATAGCCAGAAGTTGATCGTCTATCTACAACACTTCCAGCCCAATCCGCATCAGTATAGGCTTCAACTTGCAAGTGCCCACGATCTTGAATAACAAACCTCTTCCAGGAGTCCCTTTCAAATACCTGAGAATTCTATAGACTGCATTAAAGTGTTCTTGTCCAGGCGAATGCATAAACTGACTAACCATGCTAACTGCAAATGCTATATCTGGACGAGTATGCGACAAGTAAATCAGTTTTCCAACAAGTCTCTGGTATTGTTCTCTGTCCAGGATTTCTTCAGGTTTAGGAGGCTGTAATTTGAGGTTGAGCTCAATAGGTGTTTCCACTGGTTTACACCCTAGCAAGCCTGTTTCATTAAGCAAATCAAGGACATATTTTCGTTGATTCACAAATATACCTTCTTTGGATCTAGCAAACTCCATTCCAAGAAAGTATTTCAATGTCCCTAAATCCTTGATCTCGAAGTCGGTTGCAAGTCCTTTCTTCAGTCTTTCTAGTTCTTCACTGTCATCACCTGTCATGACTATATCATCCACATAAACAATTAGTATAGCAACTTTACCTTCTCTACCGTGTTTATAGAACATAGTATGATCAGCTAGGCTTTGATAATAGCCACGATTCTTCATAGATTTCCCAAATCTCTCAAACCAAGCTCTAAGGGACTGCTTGAGGCCATACAATGACTTCTTTAGTCTACAGACTTTTTTTGATCCCAAATTCTTCTCAAAACCGGGTGGAAGACTCATAAAAACCTCTTCCTCAAGATCACCATTTAAAAAAGCATTTTTTACATCCAATTGATGTAATGGCCAGTTCAAATTTACAACCAAAGATAATAGAATTCTAATTGAGTTTATCTTGGCTACTGGAGCAAAGGTCTCCTGATAATCAATCCCATAGGTTTGAGTGAACCCTTTAGCTACTAATCTTGCCTTGTACCTTTCTATGCTACCATCCGCTTTACACTTCACAGTAAATACCCATTTACAACCTACAGTCTTCTTCTCCTTAGGCAAGTCAACTATCTCTCAAGTACCACTTTTCCTAAGAGCATTCATCTCTTCCATCACTGCTAATTTCCAATTTGGATCACCAAGAGCTTCCTGAATGTTTCTCGGGACAAACAAGTGTGAGATTTTTGAGGTAAATGCCCTATGAGTGTGAGAAAGTTTGTCATAAGAAAGATATTGAGCAATGGGATATCTAGGATTCCTAGTGCGATTTCGGATTCCTTTTCTAATAGCAATGGGAATATTAAGGTCTGATGATTCTTTGCTGGGAAAAGTGATGGGAGCTGAAGATGAGTTAGAATCGGAAATACCTGTGATATTTGCAGGTCCAATCCCTGAGGGTTGTGATTGATCATTACCAAGAGTAACTTGTTGCCTTTGACTCTTTTGATGATGTTTTCTCCGAGTATAAACCAGAAGCTCAGTGTTAGAATCATTTTGATCCTGCTGTAGTAGTGATTCTCCCCCTGTTTCAGATACAATAGTGTTTGGCATTATATTACCAGAACTTCCTTCACTGTTCTCACATTGTTCCTGACTTTGAAGGTCGGGAATGGTAGGATGAGAGGAATGAGGATGAGGTATAGTAGTTAAAATTACTTTTGGTAAAGGATTAGGAGATAAATCCAAAAAATTTTCTTCCATTACCTCATTCTCCCCCTGAAGAGAATTTTTGTGAAAGTAGGATTTATTTTCAAAAAACGAGACATCCATACTCACATAAATTTTCCTTGTTTGAGGATTATAGCACTTATATCCCTTTTTATTGGAGGCATACCCTATGAACACACATTTTTCTGCCCTTGGATCAAGTTTGGACTGAGTGTTATTAGGTATACGAACAAAGACAGTACAGCCAAAAACCTTTAGAGGTAAATCTGAGTGCATTCTAGAGAAGGGAAAATTTTTTTTAAAACATTCGAGAGGTGTGCTATATTTTAAAACACGTGTAGGCATCCTGTTAATTAAATAAGTTGCTGTTAAAACAGCTTCTCCCCAAAGATATTTTGGAACATTCATCGAAAACATTATAGCACGTGTTACTTCAAGTAAATGTTTATTTTTTCTTTCAGCAATCCCATTTTGTTGAGGAGTATCTACACAAGTGGACTGGTGATGAATACCTTTGTCTTTCAAAAAATTTTCCAAAATACCTTTATAGTACTCAGTTCCATTATCATTGTGAAGAACCCTAATTTTCTGTTGAAATTGAGTTTCAACCATTGTGTAAAAATCTTTAAAAATTTTTCCAACTTCGGGTTTTTCACTCATTAAGTAAACCCAACATAGACGGGTATGATCATCTATGAATGTGACAAACCATTTTTTCTTTGAAAGAGTAGTGACTCTTAAAGGTCCCCAAATATCACTATGTATTAAATAAAATGGTTTGGAAGGAATATAAGGTTTTGGCAAATAAGTAGTACGACGACTCTTAGATAAGCAACAACTTTCACAATAAAATGATGAAAAATCCAAACCCTTAAATAAAGTAGAAAACAAATGTTTAAGATAAGGAAAGCTAGGATGTCCCAGTCTTAAATGCCAAAGCATTATTTGTTCATAAGCAGAATTAGAACACACACTACTAAGGCCCTGAGCCTTTTTATTCCCAGAGAAATCATCATCAAAGTAGTAAAGACCACCAATCAACTTAGCACTGCCAATCTTCTTCCCCGAGGTCTGGTCCTAAAATTCACAGTAAGAGTCACAAAAAATCACTCGGCAATTAGAATCTTTAGTTATTTTACTCACAGACAAAAGATTACAAGCTAACTTGGGAACATGGAGAACAGATTTAAGGTTTAATTTTTCAGATAATTTAATCAAACCTTTCCCTGCTATTGATGAGAAAGTACCATCTGCAATTCTTATTTTGTCAAGGCCAGAACATGGTGAGTAAGTGCAAAACAAATTTGAAAGATTGGTCATATGATCAGAAGCTCCTGAATATATGATCCAAGGAGCATAATATGAACAGGAAGAAAGAGCATTGGGTGTGCTACCTGTTTGTGCAAGAGAAACTGTAGGAATACTACTTGGTGAGTAATTGGGTTTTAGCAGCTTCAGAAGGTGATCCATTTGCTCCTTGGTGAAGGGACTTGTCTCGGCTTCATTTGCATTAGGAATCAACCTAGTATTTTTATCACCAGGCTTGCTGCTCTTCCAATTTGGCGATTTTCCGTGGATTTTCCAGCATGTTTCTCGGGTATGACGTGGTTTGTTGCAATAGTCACACCAGACCCGTGGCTTCTCTTCAGTTTTTTGCTGAAATCTGGTTGTTTTGTTAGCAGCAGCCTCGGCACTAAGAAGGGCAGAACTTTCAGCAGGCCCGTCAGTTGTCTTCTTTCCTAGCATTACATGTCTGCGGCTCTCTTCTCTTCGAACCTCAGCAAACACCTCACCAATTGAAGGAAGTGGTGTCCTGCCAATGATCCGCCCCCGAACCTCATCAAACTCACTGTTGAGTCCTACAAGAAACTTGTAAATACGAGAAGCCTCAACAATACGGTTGTAATATTTGGCATCTTATGTGGATTTCCATTCATAATCATTGAACATATCCAAATCTTGCCAAAGACGTTTTAATGAATTGAAATACTTGGTTACCGAGTCCTGTCCTTGCCGGATTTCACCAAGTTTCAGAGTCAATTCATAGACCTGAGACTGATTTCCCAAGTCAGAGTACATTTGATTCACGTTTTCCCAGAGTTCCTTGGCTGTGGAGTAACACATATAATTGGAACTAATATCCTCATCCATGGAGTTCACAAGCCAAGTCATCACCATCGAATTTTCTGCATCCCAGGTCGCTTAGGTTGGATCCTCTGTTGCTAGTGCCTTCTTGTCTCCAGTCAGGTATCCAATCTTCCCTCTCCCTCTAATATACATCCGAACTGATTGAGACCACCGTAAATAATTATCACCATTAAGGCGAATAGTGGTAATTTGGGCTGGATGAGCATCGGTATTGGGAGTTTGGGTTTGTGTTGAAAGAGACGGATTTGAGGCTATCTCAGCCATAAGTGGTTGAAGCAACAGAGGAAGTATGCAGCAGCAGCAGGCAGCGGCAGGAGAAGGGAGCAGCAGCAGAGGAAGGAGACAACGTCAGTGAGAGAGAGAGAGAGCAGCAACAGAGGAAGTATGCAGCAGCAGCAGGCAGCGGCAGGAGAAGGGGCAGCAGCAGAGGAAGGAGACAGCAGCAGCAACCAAGGCACAGAAAGAGGTCTGCGACAAAAAACCCTAGGGCTCTGATACCATGAAAGCTTTTCTGTATGTTTGCTCTATTAAGAAAAGAGTTACATGGATTCCTCTTATAGAGGAGAATACATAAAATCAGGAATCTAACCAAAGAATAAAAAGGAAACTGACTAGCTAATTCCTAATTTACACCATTGACTTATTCTAATTTGCAGCTAATAATCCTCTATAATTACAAATATTTCTTTCCTTTTCTACACTTACTATACCAGATTATTGATTTAAGCCTTCCCTCCTTTTGTCGTCGGAACCCTAGTGGATGTAGGCGGAGACCAAACCACGTTAAATCGTTATGTTTGCTATTCTAACTCAATTTCTTTATTTCAAGCTATTTTTGATTTATTGTTGTATTGAGTTAATAGTTAATCTTGCATTCTATTCATCTATATTCTATTTGTAAAAATCTTGTATCCCATTTTTGAAAAAGTTTCTATTTGCCTATACTCTATTCAATCCCCGCCCCCCCCCCAGAGTATACTTTGGGCCAACACAATTTATGGGGTTAGGCTTTACTCACTGCAGATTTCACCATGTCAGAATTCAGAAAAAGCTCCAACTGGTAAATCAACTGTATGCCAAATAGCAGCTGATGTTTTCAACTACCACTTGCCACAAATATGGATTGCAGAGCTAAATTTTCACTGTCTACCATTTTTTTTTTCCTTTTTTTTCCTGTATGAATAAAAACTTGAGAAATTTCGTTCACTTGGGAAAGCTTTCCAGATAGCAACTGAGTCGGCACCAAATTTTAAAAGCCAATTTTCTGATTGACTAGTAGTTAATAGTCCTGTCTTCTGCAGCCTAATGTTTTCTGATGGATCTACGTCAATTTGGGACACCTTCATCATACCTACTTCCAATTGGACTGTGAAGCTAGATTTGTAGTAGCACCATGGAGGAGGGTATGGAAAAAGGTAAGTCAAGAGTTCAATTTTTACCATGGTCCGTAAGGAAAAAAGAAGGTTTGGATTATGGACAATTCAAACCTCTGAAGGTTTAAACTTATACTATAACTTTTACACGTACGCATGAGTTGTTTCCTGTCAATTTCAGAGTACTCCAAAAATTCGCTGCCCCCAATAAAATCTTATTAATTCAATCATCTAATCCAGCTGATTTTTCTGTGTGAACCTAAGGAAGAGTATAAATTGAATGCTAGCCATGTGGAATTGATTCATTGCCTTCAAACGGTGATGGTCAGAATTTTCTCCTGCGTGGTAAGTGAAATCTGAATTTTCTAAGCAATTTGGTGTCATCTTCTATGAGCATGCTGTTCGTATTGTGGTAGCTCCAGCTGTCTGGAATTTTATCATTCTAGTGGTTTAGAAGGATGAAGAAATGTATCCCCATGGGGATTCAAACTTAGGTATGGGATACAACACCCATACGCATTATCACCCAACCTAGCTGACATCTTCATCAGTTGACATTGCAAGCTGTGAAATTAATGTTGAACTGTAAAATCAAACAAATGGAATTGTTATGATTCAATTTCAGTTCAGAAGCATTTTTGTCACCCAAATTCATCGCATTCACCACCCAATCAGTAAAATGATCGATATTAAAAAAATAAAAAATAAAAATAGAACAAGGGACACTTGCCAATACCCCAACAAGGCCTACTTTTGTCTTACAGTTAGTCCCTTATTTTGCACCCAAATTATTATGGCGACGCATTTGGTCCTACAGTCAGTCCCATATTCAGCATTATTAGTTATTTATTTTTTCTTCTTTTTCCTGCCTTCTTAAATTGTTCAAATTTTAGCACTCGATATATTACTTCCTTCTTATCTTGGCTTCTCACAGTTATGCCCAGAGTTAAGTTATGCAATCTGTCGATGTTTCTTCAAAGCTATCTTAGCCTTTACACGGAAGGAAAGTAGCAATGAGGCCACTCAAAAGTATTTGGTTTTCCATCTTGATGATTGCTTCATGTTCGACATATAAAATTTTTGGCTTGTTTTTATTTCTCTGTCATTGAAACTTACTCTTCAACCAAAGGCAGAGTAAGGAAGCAGCAATCTGGACGAGGATAACAGAGATCAAATTGAGACCATTGTATTGTAAACTCTGATCATTAATTATTATTAATTCTAATGTAACAGGCATCGATACATAGGTTCTAAGCATTACAATGCAGCTTATATCCTCCATTTTGCTCTTATTTATGAGTAATTCCTTTAATTGACTTTGTTTTCTCTTCCAAACAGTTTTTGTGGATTCAAAGAATTGTAGCACAGTTTTTGCTAGAAAACTGCTAATGCACAGTTTTTGTGGGTTAACCACCTTAAACTTTCTCTAGCTCCCATTGTAATTAAGGTTGTTTCACTGCTGCTTTTATACAAATATTAGCAGTTTCTTAGTCAACTGTGAAACTTTTTATTTCATACTTATATCTATACTTTGTATCATCCATTAAAGTTGTGACTTTACCATCGAGATATGCTTGCATATCTCAAATCAATGTTTACAGGACCCTCGGGCTCTGTTTGTTTCTATGGTCAAAATCTAATGAAACTCATGTCCAATTGGCTACTTTTTAAAACAGGCATATGTTTGATGAGAAATATCTTTACCAAATCAAGCATTTGTTTAGAGAATGTAATGCTGCTGCTGACTTCTTGGAAAAATGGGGATGTCAAGAATCCAAAGTTTGGACGAGTTTTGAGGATATACCGCATCGGCTGAGAGGCATGCTAAAGATTGATAAGATTGGCCTTCCTTTGTTAAGATTGTAGATTTGGTTTCGGTCTTGGTTTTTTTTGTGAGTTGTTTTATCTGTTTGGTAGTTCAAGTTTTGGTTTGTTCTAAGCATATTAGTTGGGATGGGTTTAATTGTTTTTATCTTCCCAGGTTTTTGGTTGTTTAGTTGGTTTTTTGTATCCAAGGTTTTCCTCCACCTCAAGTGAGGTTTTCGTAATAAAGTGCCAGAGGTGCCATTTAAAAAAAAAAAAATTAAAAAAAAAAAAATCAAGCATTTGTTTTTACTAGTAGACTCAACAACTGCTGTAATGATCTTTCTGCCATTGAAATCATTGGAAATGGAAACCCACAATTTAAGATCAAAATGGTTTGTTACCTTTTCATCGTTATATGCTAATTGAGCCAGGGTTGTTCTGCCAATGCCTCCTATACCAACTATTGGAGCATGCCAACGGTGATATCAAAACAGAGGTAGCAGAGCATTGAAGCACCATATCGTTAGAGAATTAGTGGATGTGTTGTCTGTAGTAATTGTTTATGTTGTGTTCAGGCAAGGTAGAATTGTTGTGGTGCTGAAGCAAGTTGTTGTGGCAGCATAGATTGTGTTCAATCGGAACTATTAGAAAACTTAACAATAGAATTTTTTATGTAAATCAACATCATAATTAGGCCTTAAATTCTTCAATAGAAAATACGGAACACCTTTTTGAGCAGGGTATTAATAAAAAGATAACATGGACTAGCATGGGGATTTTCTTCATTTCCTATTCTATTCAATACGCTGCATTCCTACTGGAATGAAGGGAAAAAGGAACCTGTATGCCTCAGTATGGAGCAATATCATTCATCACCTGTTGATCTTTCTCTCTTTTGGTTAAGAGAAGATTTTAGAGAACTAAAAATTAACCTTTGTACAAAGATGATGAAGTAGGTGCAACACAAAAACCCAATTAAAAAAAAAAAAAAAGGAAGAAAAAGAAGGAAGACTACTTGCAAAAGGAGACAGACAAAACTAAAGAAACAGGGTCTTAAGAAAACTATCCTTTGGTATCTATGCTTGTAACAGCCTTAATTATGGAGTAATGCTATACATCGCTCCAAGTATCACGACAAGGAAAGATACGAGACTAGTTTTGAAAAACCACAGCATTTCTTACTTGTAATAATACATGTAGCGACATCACGTGGTGAGGGATAGCATTTTTTTATTTTGAGAAGTGGAGCTTCAAGTGCTGCCAACTAAGAGGACAATCGTCATCTTTATGTTGGGGTTAATAGCCTTTACAAAATGATTCTGATAGTAACACAGACTCATCTTTTTATTTTTGGCCAAAAGATCTCATTTATTAAGAAACAAAAGTAAACTACAGAGAATGTTATGCCTCCAACAGAGGTCTGAGACAATCTGGAGGATGTTCCTTCCAAATAACAGTGGACAAAACCCTCAAAGCAAACTTAGCTACAACATCGGCAGCTTTATTACATACTCTAGGAATAGTCAGGAGCTCAACCTTCCGCAACTGATTTACAGACCACCTCAATTTCTTGTACCATACCCATCCTACTCAGTACAGTCAGTGCACAATTTTCGCATCTCCTTCCATGAGAACATCTTGAAGACCCAACTCCAGCACAAAACGTACCCCTTCCCTAATTGCAAGCACTTCCACCACAAGAGCACTCGTCGCATTCTAAACAGGTTTGGCCAGACCAGAAACAAAACAACCTTGAGTATCTCAGATCACAACACCAATACCACCACACATCCGAGACTTCTGCCACACACCATCAACATTAATTTTAAGCTTAGGATATAAAGGAGGCTGCCATAGTTGTCTCCCTAATGAATCCCCTGTTGGGGACCTTGTCTATCTGCCTCGATCTGCAGATACAGTTAGAAATATAAATGTTTGGGTAACCAATCTGCATTCAATTCCTTAATAATAGCAAAAGGTCCAGTATTTGCAGCTATAGCCACAGAATGTACAAATCCTTCAAAAATCATGTTCAAATAATTAGACAAGAACCCAATAAAATAACACCATTTCATCCCATATCACACATAAGTATCATTATTAGAACAATTTTTATACTACTTGTACTATTTAAACCACAAATCCACGATGATACTATCCACATGCATGAATCATGATCATGGATCAGAGATTGCTTACCGATAAATTGCAGACCAAAGAAGGTCAACGAGAAGAACTGCCTGCTATGCTGGACTGGCTATGTTCAGAGGTTCCAATGTGTCTATGTGGGACGTGCTTTATCTTCTGCCAATCCTCACCAATTTCCTGTTTGCAACGTTCCTCAAGTTCAGGACAATCTTGAACGGACAGGTGCTGAAGCCCACTAAGTGCTTTTAGACCTTCTGGCAAATGTTTTAGATTTTTACAATCAGAAATTGTCAAAGTTCTAAGCAAAGCAAGTCTCCCAATCCACTCCGGCAACACTGTTAGACCATGACAGATGCCAATTTCCAAACTCTGCAGGGTTGAGATGTGCTGCAGGCCCTCTGGTAGACAGAGAAACTCAGGACAGCTAAAAATGGTCAACCTTCGAAGGGCGGAGAGGTGTTGCACACCCTCTGGAAAAGAATCGAGCCTTGGACAGAAACTAATAGTTAAGTGCTCAAGAGATGTGAGATGTAGAAAACTCGTTGACAAAGAAGTCAGATTTCTGCAGTTGTCAATGGACAAAGATCGAAGGGAACTCAAAGCTCCAATTGCATCATTTGGCATAGATACTATACTGTGGCAATCACCGATCTCCAAGGATTCCAAAGCTTCAAGGTTCTGCAAACCTGGCAAACAGAAGAGCTGTTCACAGCAACGGATGGTCAATGATCGTAAAGCGGTAAGGTTGCCCAACTCTGGAGGCAGTGAACGAAGCTTGGAGCAAGAGATAATTTCTAGAGACATGAGAAGAGAATTGTTGGCAAGGATCCCTCCTGAGAGATGGGTCAACTCCAGGACTTTCTCAATTGCAAGAAGCGAAAGGCATTCAAGATTTTCATTGGACGTCAATATCATTGGGTTGCATTCCCGCAGCTCCAAATGTTGAAGAGACCGAAACAATGGCATTGTAGTCAGGTTGGGACACTTAATGATAATTACTTTCCTCATGCTAGGGAATCCGTCTTCATCATCATTTGGGCTTGACCACTCTTGTA
>JAESVK010059205.1:2131-14944 GCA_017140935.1 Hamamelis virginiana | reverse complement strand
AAGAAGACTGCAATGTGTCAAAATTAGAAACAGAAAATTTAGCAATAGTAATCCGTTACGTAGTACGTGTGAAACTAGATAAAGGCCTAAGTGACCTACACATTGAGATGTTGATCTTGTAGGCCTCCTAGAATTTATATAAATTAAACATTGTAACAACCGGAGGCCTCACTTTGTTGGGGGACCTTAGGCAAAGGCCTAAGTGACCTACGCATGCATTGAACTGGCCCTGTAGTTTTTGTTTTCTTCAACAAAACCCAAATTAGTCAAACCATAATTAGCCCAAAATTTGGAAAAAGGCTAAACATTGAAAATTAGAAAGTGAAAATTTAGCATCGTATTAGTTGTTACATGCATTGTGTAAAACTGGAAGAGGTAAGTTAACCCCAGTCCTTCGCCTATATATATAATTGTATTCCTTTCCATTTTCAGTTGCACTTCTCTCTCTCTCTTGTTTCTGATTCAATCTTCTCTGAACTTGTAATCCTCAACAACTGTTTGATCTTTTCTGCAATTGTTCAGGACTACAAGTCCAAGGAAGACTGAAACAAAGAAACAAAAATCTTATTTTCTTCTTCTTCTTCTTCATAGTGGATCTTGTGATTCACAGTGTCTTGGTGAAAGATTTGTTCAAGCACAACCTTGAATAATGATAAATTTTTGCTAAACAGAAATAAGACCCATCTGTTGTATCAAGATATACACCACTAATTAAGGAGAATCATGTTAAAATCTGCTTTAGGAGTGCAAGAGAAACATATTGCTGATCTTAGAAGACCTGAAACACTCTGTTTTATTCATGCATGGCTGATCTTCTAAGATCAGCAAGATGCTTCTGCTGCACTCGTATGATCATGGGTCTGATCGATCTTCTTGGATCATGAAAAAGAAGAAGAAGATAATTAATTGGTTGTTCCTTAATTGGATTCAGTCTTTCTTGTGGAGACTGTGTCAAGCTAATACCCCAAATTCAACATGTAAAATTCAAGCATGTTGCAAGGTTGTACAATAAGGTCGCTGATCAGATCTCGAAATATGCTTTCTCTTCATGTTCTTTATTTTGTTGGAAAGACCAACAATTCAACTCTTTATTAGTTATAATATTTGGAGAAAAATTAGGAATCGAATTGATATTGGTCAATTCAATTCTATCAAAGATTCTATACTAGAACCAGACCAAACCAAACCAAGATTGGGTTCATTTGACTTGATTCCCAATGTGACCACATTACCCAAACCTACTCCCAAGCAACATCATCTATTTAATTTGTTGAAAAAAAATGATAAGATTCTATAGAAAAATAACATCTAGAGAAACTAATAGCAAAACAGGTATCAAAATTCAAATTGATTACTTATTGTTTAATTAACAATAAATGTTTCACGACATAAAAAGTTAATATATCAAAGAATAAGACTATAATTCATTTTCTTTCGTTTTTTACTTTTCGTTTAGTGTGTGATATCAAACTATCCTACTAAGTAAATCATGAATGATGACAATTTTTATATAATTAATAATTTTGACATGAATTATGATCAGGTAAGGACGTCCTTACTTATCTTAGCGTTAGCCCACCCCTTCTGAGAGCCATAGGATAGGTAGATTGAAAAATTGACCGTTGGATTAGACAATCTTATGTATGTCATGTTCGCAAAAAAATAACACTAATCTTATCATCATCCTGCTTTCTCTAGGATATGTGTTTTGAAAAACCAACTGTTGAATTAGATAATTTTCTTATGTATGTCATGTCTGCCAAAAATTACAATTAATCCAATGGTCGATTTTCAAAATACAGACTGTTAAACAATTGTTACAGCATCTAACGGTAAATACTCATAAAATGCATACGAAAATTGTCTAATCCAACGGTCAGTTTTTCAAAATACCTATCATATGGTTCGAGAAAGGGTGGGCTAACGCTGAGATAGGTAAGAATGTCCTTATCGAATCATAATTCTATATATATAAATATATATATATATACATATACAGTGAAGGTAGTTCAACTTGGTTAAGTTTGGTTCAAGTGCGTCCTTGAACTATAACCCAATTGGATTTGATAATTTTAACAAAAAATTGAATCATAATCGAATACAATTTAGCTCAAAACCGAACCAATTAATTGACCAATTATAATTTAGTTTTCCGATTTGAATCAATTCAAGTTGCACCCTTAAAAGCCAATATTCTAGATCACATTGACCTAAATCCCATATAAATCCAACCCTCCTCAAGAGATGCAGCTAGTCCAACATTGCCTTAAATTAAAAATCCCACCGTCTGTGAGAAATTAGTAGATCTTTAATTTAATTAATGCAATAAAAAATGACAGTCCACACTTAGTTAATTCCAAATTCTTATAGAGACCTCAAGGACAACTCGTGCTTAATTTCCCTTTCAGCATACAGAGAGAGAGATTGTAGTCCCAATTAAAAAGATCTCTCCCTCAAATCACTGATTCTTTAAATTGCTTTCCATTTTATAACACACACACACACGCACATATATATATATATATATACACACACACACAGAGAGAGAGAGAGAGAGAGAGAGAGATTGCAATCCAAAATAATTAAATTCTTGCAATGTTTCCTTTTTGTAAATTAGGTAAGAGAAATTGTATATAAAGAGATCGACCAAGCAAGCTTATAGCAAATTAACCCTAGATCGAGTTCATCATCTCTTTCAATTCTCCATAGATACAACATATTGATCGATCAATGGCAATATTATTGTCTTCAAGTGTGATTATTTTGTTCATCTGTGCTCCGCTTATGTGGTCCCTATTCACCAGCTTCGCCAATGCTGCAGACATTGGCTATCGTCCTATCGGACGAGGCGATACATGCACTGATCCTATCAAATGTATTGCGTTACCACCTCCAAGCAACAACTACACAAGAGGATGCGAGGAAACCAAAAGCTGCCGCAATCACATCGGAAAAAAGCCGAAGCCGAAGCCGAAGCCCACAGAGAAAGAAGAAATAGAAGATGTCGATAAGTTGAAGGAGGCAGCATCCAAGGTTGCTACAACCCCAGCAGCAGCAGATACTTCAAACATAGAAAACTAGGGTTTTATTTCAGTTATATATGCATGCACGGTCAATATCTTAGCTAGGCCTATTGAGGATGTATTGTGAGTGCCACTTTTGGGTACAATGAGAAAAAAAGTAATTTTTCCAATCTTTTGTTCTACATTTATAGATCGATATATCACACTAGGAAAGGCGATGCATACTGTAGTACGTCGTCTTTGTGTTAATACCAAATTAAACATGCATAATATATATGAGAAGAGTACATGCTTGATAATCACTAAACCAGTTCATCCGCGCGACCTAATTAATCAGACCAAAAAAACTCATCACCCAATCTTGATCTTGCAAAAGCAAACGCATTGCAAATCATCCACCATGAAGCTAGCGCCTAGCAAGCAATAAGCCTTGAGGAATAAGGAGCAAGCTACAAGGAAAAAAGATCAATTAAAAAGGACGGTTTTTAGCTGTACAAAAATCTGTCCAATTTTAATACCACAATATCATGGGACTAAATATAGTAGCTCATTATTTTGAATGTTACCTAATACGGAATTTGCAGTGACCTAATCGAACTGAAGTTCGAATATTTTTTTAATAACTTATATATTAAGTCTTTATATATTTGCATTGGAATATTATATATTCCAGTTATATATGCATGCATGGTCGATATATTAGGTAGGCCTGTTGAGGAGAGTACCACTTTTGGGTACAAATTAATCAATGAGAATAAAATTAGATTTTCCAATCTTTTCTTATATATATTAGGTAGGCCTATTTATAGCTCATTACTATACGAACGAAAGGCAATGCATACTGTAATCTTGTGTTAATACGTACCAAATTAATCATGCAAAATAGAGTGCTGGATAATCTTCACTAAACTGGTTCATCCAACCTAGCTAATTCGAACGGCCAGAAGCCCAGAAGGTGGGGTTTTAATTAGAATTAAGAAATAAAGTAAGTACCCAATCTTGAACCTGGATCCTCTGCTTATATTTTTCAGTGCTTGTATTTGCTTGATATCTGAGATCATGACACATCATTAAAAGTGAGAGATGAATAGTATATTTGAATGATGGGCATGATCTTAACATCCAAGCAAATACAATCACAAAAAGGTATAAGCAGAGGATCCAGATTCCCCAATCACGTAGGCATTGCAAATCATCCATCCGTGAAGGTAGGAATAAGCCAAAAGACGATTTTTAGAAACAAGACACTGTCTCTACACCCGTTTTCTTTGAGGAAATAGATCAAGTGGTTTTGTGACTTTGTGCACAGTTTATTTTAAATTTTTTTTAATAATAGTAAAGATATTGTAATTAACAATACTATAATTGTCTTTCAATCAAAGGATAAATGAATATGAGTTTTGGTTCACTAGTTTGTGTCTCTTCCTTTATGCAATGAGGTTCTGAGTTTCAACGGTACATATTCTCATGGATGAGGTCCTTAATGTTTAGAACCTTATACTTGAAAGTCAAATTAATTTTTTTTAAAAAGACTGAACTAACCCTAGATTCAGTTTCTCACACACACACACACACACACACACACACACACACACACACACATATATATATATATATATATATATATATTGATGACGAGGGTGTCCGGACCAGCTTACGCGCACCTCGACTAATCTTCGGGTGACGGCAATACCCTACTAACCACGAACACCGGTTAAGACACAAGGCAAATACCTTGGGTAGGTGGCCCAGGAGACTCGAAACGGAAACTTAAACTTGGTACACCGAAGCCCAACCACCCTACTGGGTTAGTTTGACATATATTATTCACAATTCCTTTTTTAATCCTTCCTAATTTATCACAAATTCAGAATTCCTTTTATTTTAGGAAAATAAGATATTACAGATATTTTTTAGTCCATTTCACTTCAATTATCTCATATATATATTCCTGTTTTTTCTAGAGATTTTATTCCATCTCACATCAATATTCTCGTTTTCTTCTCCCCATGACTTTGTATATATTTTGTTTTTATATGTCCTTTGTTTGCATTTTCTATTCTTGATTTTATATGTCATTTCTCCGAGTTTGGAGCAGATAAATACTAATAAATTTCATTCTCATAATCAGTATTTGTCCAAGTTTGGAGCATATAAATACTAAATCTATATGTTCGAGTTTATATTATGTGATTTTTATTTCCTTTTTGATCAATTGTGAGGGGTTAGGAAGGCAAGATTTTGTTTGTTCGTTTCTTTTTTTAATGTTTTTTATTCAAAATTTGAATGGAGCATATAAATATGAATCTCGTTTGAACATACGTTTGTTGAAACGAAATTTATATGTTATGTTCATCATTTTATATGTCCTGTCTGCATTTTCTGTTGTTGATTTTATTGGTCATTTGTCCAAATTTGGAGTAGGTAGATACAAAATTTATATAATGATTTGCTCAAAAAAATCACCAATATGAGGTAATACATATGCCAATCATCACAAATAAAAAGCAAAACCAAAATATATTTGTTTAGGGGATAGAAATTAAAGATTCGTGTTTTGGGGCCTAAACTCCGAATGTAAATGGGTTCGATCAAGTTATCTCTACAAATAACTCAAAAAATCAAGAACTATCTACCTTTGAGCCATATCATGACCCAAAAAACCCAAATAGTAGCTATATTTTTAGAATGTGGGTGTTTTTTTTTTTTTTTTTTTTTTTTTTTTGGATTGCATATGTCATACGCATGTTGGAAATTTTTTATTAAAGGAGAATTTTGTTTACAAATTTAGGTGAGGGACCTAACGGGTTAGCACTTTTTTCCATGGACCTAGTAGTAGTGCAAATCTCTAATATGAATGACTTATAATTAAAGAACCCTAATTTTTATTATAAAATTATGAATTCTGTACGTGTGATTGATTTCCTCAAATTTTTTTTGTATTTTAACACCAGTCTTATTAATTTGCCGCAAATATTAATCTCAGCTCATGCATGTGTTGGACTAACTTTATTACGGAGTAGCTTACGTTTTTTGCATGTAACCTAATATTGAATGTGCAGTGGCCTAATCCAACAGATGCTTTGAATATCTTATTGACAAATATATATACAGAAATGATCCGATTAGCATATGTTTATGTTAGTTTATGTAAGTATGAAGCTAGTAAATAATTGTCGGATGCATGTTTTGAAAAACTTACCGATGGATTGGATACTGTACTTAATTATGTATATCATGGATGTCAAAAATCATAGTGATCCAACGTACGGTTGGGTTCTTAGAAATGTCACGGGAAAAAGTTGTGACATATTATTTTGAGATGTTTACATTGGATGACCGTGATTTTTGGTAGGCATGATATCCAATAAGCAATATATCTAATACAACGGTCAATTTTTCAAAATATACATCCTACAATTAATTATATATTAGCTAGCTTCATGCTTACATAAGATATAGAAGTATATGCTGACTAGATTGGGACTGATCGAATATATATATTGTAAACAAATAATATGTATAATATACGTTGCAACCAATTGAGTTTAGGATTATCTAAATGCGCGAAACAGTCCAAATTCTCTCAATCCAAACATAGTGTTAAAGATGGTTATTAGTTTTCATTTTTCTCCCACTCATAGAGGTTAAGATCCTTGTTAATGTTGCCTATGCTAGGAAAGTTATTCTCACTGAAATCGCATGATTAATCCATTTCAATCATTCCTCTATCAGGATCTTCACCATATATACATTACATAGCCTTTTGAGCTTTCTGGATACCTTATAAAGATATGTTTTTTAACTTTATGGTCTAATTTTTTATACTGACGGAAAATATTATGATTATAACTAGATCTGCCTTATCTCATAAAACCTGAGCAGCCTGCTTAGTTTAGCTGCCTTAGCAGCAAAACTGGACGCCATGATTATCCATATCTAGCAATATTGACTATTTATTTTGGGATGATAAGCATCATTTGATAAGTAAATCATTTGATAAGCATCATTTGACAAGCATCATTATCCAATTTCCATTTAATAATGTTAGTGCTCCCTCCTAGTGTCTGAGATGGGGGCAAAGTTAGTCTAATAAAAGATTGGAATATTTTTTTTATAAAATTAAAAATAAAAATAAAAATTACTATGAGTTATTTAATTATTTCATTTCTTTTTCTTCATTTTCACTTCTCTTTAATTGTTTTGTTTTATCCTTTTGTTCTTGGATGATTAATTAGTCAAATCTATATATGCATGGATGAAATTGAAATTAAATTATATATTATGGCCAGGCCAAAACTGTTCAAATTAACTTTGAAACTGCTTAAGCTTTCACACCAAAAACCAGATAATTACATTTCCTTCACAACAATGAACGAGTGTAAGACTCCAAGCAATGAATGATCGAGTGTAAGATTCCCTGCACTAAGGCTACAAATGAATTAAGCCATTCATGAACTAGTACCAAACATGTTCGATAGGAGCTCATTCGGATTTGCTTCTTTAGTAAACAAGTCAAGCTCAAACTTGAAATTAAGCTTATTTAATAAATAAGCCAACTCAAGCACACCTAGGCTCGGCTCTATTTTGTATTGGTGTACGTATTTTAATAAAAACAAACTTACCTTCTTACCTTTTTGTCCCACATTGATTAGATGAAGAGAACATATATATATATATATATATATATATATATATATATATTGATATAATAGTTCTCTCCTTCACTCATGCTTAGTGAAGGCTTAGAGAACTTGGCACCTCACGTGCGCAAGAAGAGAAGAAGATGCAGGAGGTATGAGTTTTCAAAACGAACAATATGTTTTTATTTTAAATTTCATAACCTCCATCTATTATGAACAAAAATTCATTTGAATTATTTTCATAACCTATACAATTGAAGTGAATTTCATATTTAAATTCTGCAGCATAGGTTATCTGTTGCTACACCTATAAATAGAGGACTCTTCTAAGCATTCTTATTTACCAATTCACAAGCTCTTTCTTCTCTCTTAAATAAGCTCAATATATTCATGAACTTTTTTTTTTTTTTTTGCTTACATTTTTTATTTCCAATATAAACCAAATATATAGAAGCCATTTTTTAAGCTTTCTAAATTAATTTTAAACTTTCCCTTATTGAAATTTAGAATTGCAAGTTAATCAAGCCATTTGTGAATGGCTCATGAATAAGCTCGATAATAAACTATTCAAACTCAAACATATCAAAGCTCAACTCGTTTAGCTTAGGCTTGAGCTGGGCTCAAATTTAAATAATCAAGCCTTAGATCAAGTCATACTTAAATAACTCAAAGCTGGATTTGGCTCGACTCGTTTGCATTCCTGCCCGCAGTCGGTGTTATACATTTCCAGATCTTCCGCTCTGTACGTGCAAGGCCCTGTAAATCTGTAATTGACCTACACCAACAACCAGGAGAATCCAAAGTCTTATTGGGATTTGGACAGGCCAAAACTGATTTTAACTTTAAGGTGCTTAAGATTTTTTTCTTTTTTATTTCTTGTTTTTTTTTCTCCTTGATCAGACCATAGAAACCCACCCCTTTCCCAAACAGTACCCCTGATATTTAATTTAAAAATAAAATTCTGTGGAAATCTTGATTGAATATCGATCCAGAAGTAGCACAGCACGTACTGTCGGTGACTAAGATATTTCAGCGACATGATAAAACGTGGGAAACCAAAAATGTACGATGGCCTGGAGACCATAAAGTATCCTCCATCTTTGTGTATGATTGATTCAATATTCACACTTTAGCCGCAAACAAACATGCAACATGAGTAGGAAATTATCTATACAGTTCAGATCCTGTTAGCTTATGATGAAGCTTATATATAATTGTGGGATATGTACAGTAATGTTATTAGATCGGTCTAACGGAAAGTTGTGTCATGTGACAAGTTTTAAATGACAGTTCGTAAAAGTTACTGTTAGATTAGATGCTCATCTTTTATATGTCATGCCTGCAAAAATAAAACACAGTAATCCGACGGTTGGTTTTTGAAAAATGTCATTTTGAAAATATGCAACTCATTTTTTCTTCAAAATATCATTATTTTTTTAATGTCAGTTTTTTCAAAAACCAACCGCTGTATGTCATGCCTACAAAAAACCACAGTAATTCGACAGTTGGTTTTTGAAAGATGTCATTTTGAAAATATGCAACTTATTTGTTCTTCAAAATATTATTATTTTTTTTAACGTAAGTTTTTCAAAAACCAACCGTCGGATCACTGTGAGTTTTTACAAGCATGACATACAGAAGATGGACACCTAATCCAACGATTAGTTTTACAAGATGTCATCTAAAATTAGCCATATAGAGGCGACCTGACGCAACTTTGCATCAGGCCGGCCGGATAATAGAATTACTGGATATGTATGTGTGTGTGTGTCTATATATAGTAATTTTCTTATGAGGATTTCTTTATGTGAGGATTTGGCTTTTTAGTCGATGTAAGATGGAAATTTTGGAAAAAGCAACCGCTGGATTAGATATTCTCCCAATGTAAATCATGCATGCCAAAAATCGCAATCATCTGACGGTTAGTTTCTAATATACAGACTATGAAAAATTGTGGCCATTAGATACTGTCATAGTTTTTCACAGTCTGTATTTTAGAAACCAAATGTCAGATCAATGTGATTTTTGGCATGCACATCATACATATGATGAATATTCAATCCAACGGCTGGTTTTTCAAAATATCCATCTTACATGGGCTAAGAAGCCAAGTCCTCACATAACCTTATGTGAGGACGTCCTCATAAGAAAAATACTCATAAATTAGATATTTTTCATATGAATGTCAAGCATGCTAAAAATCACGGTAATTCAATATCAAAATTTTAAAATTAGATTATAAATAACTGTGACCGACCATTGGATTCTTACTCATCATTTGATACGTGGTATGTAAAACTTAAATATTCTACTTATATATATTCCATATGCATGCCAAAAATCACATTGATCAAACTGCTAGTTTTCAGAAAATCAAAAAAATTTGTGATAGTTTCATACAGTTTTTTACCGTTTATTTTAAAAGTGTGATATTGTTCAAAAATTATTTGTTGGATCAATATGATTTTTGGTATATATGATGTCTATAATTAGAACATTGAATCAAAATGTTGGTTTCTCAAAATACTTATTTCACATTAGGTTTTGCAAATCGCAAATCAAACCATAAGTAAGAACCATATATCAAGAGAACCTGACCCATATATGTAGTTATAGAGTCTTGTTCCTGTGATGATTTCCTTATATGAGGACTTGGCCTTTTGGCCAGTAAAATGGGTATTTTGAAAAATTGACTGTTGCATTTAATATTCTTATATATATATATATATATATATATATATATATATATATATATATATATATAATATTCATCATTTTTTAACGTTAGTTTTTTCAAAAACCAATCGTTGGATCACTGTGATTTTTTGCAGGCATAACATACAGAAGAGGGGCATCTAATCCAATAGTTAGTTTTACAAGACGTCATCTAAAATTGGCCATATGAAGGCGACCTAACGTAACTTTGCATCAAGCCGGCCTAATAATAACATTACTGGGATATGTGTGTGTGTATATATATATATATTGAAAAACTGATAATTAGATGATATATTTTTCATATGGATGTTCAAGCATGCTAAAATCAGGTAATTCAATGTCAAAATTTTAAAATTAGATTATAAAAAACTATAACCGACCGTTGGATTCTTACTCATGGTTTGATAAACGGTATGTAAAACTTAAATATTCTGCTTATATATATTAAGTATGAGAAAAATCAAACTAGTCAAACTGCTAGTTTTTCAGAAAATCAGAAAAATTGTGACAGTTTCACAGTTTTTACTGTGTATTTTAAAAGTGTGAAAAATTAGCCGTTGAATCAATGTGATTTTTGGTATATATGATGTGTATAAATATAACATTGAATCCAACAGTTGGTTTCTCCAAATACTTATTCCACATTAGATTTTCCAAACCGCGAATCAAACCATAAGTAAAAATCATATATCAAGAGAACCTGACCCATATATGTAGTTAGTTATAGAGTCTCATTCCTGTGAGGATTTCCTTATACGAGGAGATGGCTTTTTGGCCAATGTAAAATGGGTATTTTGAAAAACTGACCGTTGGATTTAATATTCTTTCTATGTATGATAGGCATTCCAAAAATTACAAGGATCGGACCACTGGATTTAATATTCTTTCTTTGAGTATAAATCTTTGATTACTGTGATTTTTTGGAATACATAACTTATATACGAAGAATATTAAATCCAACAGTCCATTTTTCAAAATACCCATTTTACCTTGGCCAAAAAACCAAATTCTAATACAAGGAAGTCCTCACAGGAACGGGACAATGTAGTTATATACATCTTGCAATATACTATTAATAAAGCACATGGGATGCACAGTCTTTAATGAATCAAGTATTTACATCTTGCAATAAAATCGAAGGGATTTTGTATTTTATAATAGAAAGGTGAGATTTTTATTTTCTTTTAATTTTTTTAAAAGTTTATGAATAAAATATTACGATATATTCATAATAAATAATTTTGACAGTATTTTTTAGGCAGACATTGGCCATATTATTTTATGCAAATAACAGTGAAAACATTCTAAGAAAAGAGGGATAAATATTTGTTCAAATACATGGTATTTACATGTATTAAAATGCCTAGCTTACTTTATATAAACAATGTAAATTTGGATAATGGAAATATTACTGTATTTCAATTACGTACATTTAAATAAAATTATAAGATTACTGTAATTATAAACAAAACAATGTTTTAATGTATGTGAAAGCACTCATAAATTATTAATTAATTGTAAATCATATATAAATCTTTTTTTAATCAAATAATGAACACATATATAAAATCTTTTTTTATTATATATAATAAGTATCTATAAACATAAAATTAATTTTGGATTTGAACACATATATAAAATTGTATTGATACCCAACAATTGTTAACAGTAAGGAAGTTTTATGAGCAAATGTAGGATATGATTCTAATGTTTTTTAAATTAGGATTCTTTACTCATATGTCCTTCATTTCAAAGATTTATACTCAAATTAAAGTCCAGCCAAAAGAGATTCATACCAATAAGTTCATAAAAATATTGAAGGACAAAAATACCCTAAATAACAAAAGTAAAGTCAACTTTTATCCAAAAGCCTTCAACTTTAGCCAATCAATATTTCCTTTATTTTTGTCTAATATTATTTTTGTTTATTTTTTATTTAAATACAAAATCAAAATCAACAAAATAAAAAAGTTGACTATAACTTAAATATAAAAAAAAAAATCAAAATCTAGAAAAAAAAATCAATAAAAAAAATCAAATAACACAAATCAAAATAAGAAAAATGATAACTTCATCGATTGATTTTTCAATATAAAACCAAAAAATAAAAAATACACACGAGAACCTCATTTTTTTTTCCACTATCCATACCAAAAAAAAGACAAAAAATTACTAATGAGTTATAAAATAGTTATAACCTTATCATTTTTTTCCATCATCCTAAAAAAACAAAAATCTAATCTTGAAAATTAATTTTGATGTATTATTAAAAAATAAAAAATTTAAAATAACACAAAGAAAGTAAAAAGTAGACTGAAATCAATATTTAAAATAAAAAAAATAAAAAATAATTAAGAAGAGAGAATGGGAAGAAGTAGATGAGGGGGGGGGGGGGGGGGGGGGGGGGGGGGGGGGGGGGGGGGGGGGGG
>JAESVK010059198.1:17417-30981 GCA_017140935.1 Hamamelis virginiana | reverse complement strand
CCTTTCCGCTGCGAATCCATGTCTGTGATTTTTCACAGAACCTTTCATGCAGATCATGTTCAGTGAACATATTCTCTAATATGCACCCACATATTAACTTTAGTGTCACTACACTGATAGGAAAGACTATCTATCCTCCCATTTGGAGTTAGTTTAAATTTGTGCTACTCTTAGCGGTCTATTAAATATTCACTTTAATAAACCTATGAGTAGGAACTGTTTATAACAAATGTATATGAGAAATATCAGTCATTCTATCTCAACATCTTAAGATGTATATTTCTCCTATCATCTATTCAAGGACCTTATCATATATGTTAGAACACATAAAATAAGTTTATACCTTCTTAATATCATATAATATGAATATGATATGCCCTTCAGGATTGGTTTTAGGGCATATCTCTAACAATCTCCCACTTGCACTAAAGCCAATAACTATAGTATCACATAAGACAAGGCTTCTAAAACACATGGGTGTTATGGCAAAGAAGATTCATGCAAACACCTTATTGCAATTTATTATTTTCAATAATAGTAATTAAACTAAAATTCACTGCCAACTCTGATGTACTAGTAAATGAGACTTATGCTTTCAAAAGAGAACATTGTTTACTAGACATTCTTTTAGGCAATTTGTAAATGGCATTTTTTAATTTCTTTACATATCCAAGTATTTCATTCTTAAACTTCTTTTAAGAATATACTTGTTTCTATTCAGAATCCCTATTTTGAATCAATAATCAATATCTACTAACAATCACTTGTAGCATTGTTGATATTGAATTAAGTACATTATCTGTGAGTCCTATATTCTCAAATATTGGGCTCATCGTAAATCCCTTTCTAAATCGTAGTTTTGAAGAGATTTGAATTCATATAACGATTATAGAATTCTTAATACTACGTTAGTATTTAAGGTATGTACTTTATAAAGAAAAGTAAGAATAATTGATGACATTATAGCTCCCACTATTCCTTTTGAAAACAAGGTATTTCATGCATTAAACCCTTTAATAGCATAAAATTCCTTTTGATGTTTTACTAAGGTATAGCTCTTAACTATTGTGGAAACATTGTTTTCTAATAACTCTTTATTTAAGAAAACATACTTTTAAAGTTTATTTGAAATATCTCATATTTACAAATAATCTTTAAACTCTATCTTTTAACATTTTTAGGGTCCACAAGTAATATAAATTTCAACCAAATATTCTTAATATTTTGTTTTAGTTTTACTTTATATGAATCATTTGATCCTATCAAATATTCGTAATTTTTGAATCATTTGAATGCTTTCAAATATTCAAATAAATATGAAGTACTAAAATATAAGGTTTAATACATCTTATGTATTATCCCTTTAAGTTGAATCATTATATTCTATCACATGTATTCATTTCTAGCATTCATAAAATTAAAGAACTTTTAAAATCAATTGCCATAATTAATCCTAAATACCAAATATTATAGATAATTGTTTTAAATAAACCAAGTATTTAAAACTGAAAATAAAACTTCAAAAGAAGCATTTATTACAACTGGCAATAATGAAAAGAGTTCTTTAAAATGATAAACTAGTCAAGAATCAAGCTTCAATGTCAAAGGTAGCAACACTTGATCCTTTCCAAACATAGTATGCTCGATGCTCACTCGACCTTCTGCTTCCATTTGTCTCCTACATACAATCACATTATACAATAAAACACAATTAGGTATCGTATACCATAAATAGAATACTAATTTGTAATTAGTAAATGAATAAATAACAGGACGTACCTTTAGAAGAACCATTCTTCAAAGAAGCTAGGTACTCCTTGCAATTTCTTTTCCAATGACCAGGCTTGCCACAGTGGAAGCAATTTCCTTTTTCCTTTTTCTTTATGCCTCCTTTTGGTTTCAAGTTGGACTTCTTCTTCTTCTTTCCCTTGCCCTTAGGCTTGGCTTTAGAAGTTGAAGCTCCATCAATTACCAAAGCATTCCCTTTAGAGTCCTTTTTTAAGGTCTCTTTAGCATTAACTAGTATGTTCATCAAGTCAGTTAGAATGAGATTTGCGTTCACATCACACATGTGAAAGTTCACGATAAATGGCTTGAAACTAGCAGAAAGGGAATGAAGTAGAATATCTGTCCCCATCTCTGATGAAATTTCTACACCTAGATTATACAGTGAGTGGATGTTTTGGATCATCTTGAGGCAATGCTCATTGATAGATGTCCCTTCCACCATCTTGTTAGAGAAGAGTTCACCCACAGCATTGTACCTTATAACCCTACTCTGTAAACCATACAGCTCCTTGAGATGCAATACGATATCATGTGCACTATCAATAACCTCGTGTTGTCTTTGCAGTTCGTTGGTCATTGATGCCATTATATAGCACATCGCTTGCACATCATCCTCGAGCCACTTGTTATAAGTGTCTCTCTCCTCATTAGATGCCCCTTCAGGTAAAGCATTGGGACGTGGTGATCTTATCACATATTCTATTTTATCTGCAGCCAAAACTATCTTAAGATTTCTAATCCAATTATTGAAGTTAGGACCGATTAAACGGTTGTCATCAAGAATTTTAGATAGAGGGTTTATTGGTGCCATCTACAACAGAAAATAATAAAATAAATTTCATATTAATTAAAACATAAAAACTTTTGGTCTTTAATTTTTATGTTACCTCCCACTATTTTCTTCAAATCTCATACTCCCTTTAAATGAGACTCAGAAATTTCATTATTGAGATTCCTTAGTAGGGATTGGAGTCCCATTAAGAATTAATAATCCTCACATACTAGGTTCTTGGATATTAACTCTTAATGAGTGGATAACTCTTTATCCTAATGCTTCTCCTAAGCAAGTTCCAACCATCCTTTAGCCACTATAATACAATTCCCTCACATAATAGTTTATTGGGTAGTATATTAATAGTTAAGTTACACCAACCATTCACATAAGTATGGTCAATTGAATGTTGCACCCCTCACATAATTGGTTCTTAGGATACACCATTATCGCACCTTATGATATCCAATATTAAAACAAGACAGTATGAACCCATGGGATGAATATGTTCCCGCATATCTGCAGCCAAACATATCCACCACAAGAATCCACCTATCATGTAGTGGTGGGAGGCTATGATAAAGCCCAAGACCTCTTCCTTACAACTTAAGTTTGTGATAAAGGAGTTTTTGTAAACGGTCTCATTTTATAATCACAATTTATAAACATACATCACATGCACTATATATATCAAATATATAATGATTCAGACCCACTTTTATTATTAGTTCTCAATTATCCTCCCACTGTCCTCCTAGAGGCTATGGTGGATTCATCTTGAACATATATAAATTAGGTCTAGGCCGTAACTAACATTCATCACATATAAATATGGGCCTTGGATTGATTATGAACTTTTAAGGATGGGTTCATACTTTGAGCTATAAAGATGAACCCTAGGTCTTAAATGCAGGTTGGGTGATCGTAAATAATCTATGTAACTATTACATAAGACAAATAAATCGTCATAAGATCTCGATGTCCTCTCCAAGTCCTTCTTAAGTCCTTGTTTTCCTTTCGTACATGACTCCACCATGTTCCTTGGGTACACCATTCGCTTTCTTGAATTGTACTTTACAATTTAATATAAATGAAGAAGGGGATTAAGGAGAAAGGGAAGTACATATGTAAAGAAGGGAAAGAGGCATGCAAGCCCCAAACTAATTACATCACCATTAAACAAATTTAAATACAACTCATTTAAATAAACCTAACACATCACATGCGGCCAATCACAACTTATTTAGTTGGTCTTAAGTCCATAATCATCCTTTCTAAATTACACAATCTCATTGCATAAAATAAAGCTACAATAAAGTAAATGTAATGATGGCAAATGGCATATAATTAATTAAAGTCATATTATTATTATCCTATAACAATAATAAAGATATTATTATTATCTTATAATAATAATAAAGTTCTTTTAATCAAATTAAAAGAATCCTATCATATCATATGGTATCACTTTAAGGTATTTTACGATAAAGAGTCAGATTTTCCAGATTTGACTCTTAATCACAAAATTTCTAGTGTGGCTATCCTAGGTCTTTAAAAATCATGGGAACTCTTCCTAGACTTTGTTAAGACCTTATTTTAATGAAGTCAATAGGTGGCATGCTTCAAAAATCCTAGAAAATAATTTTTATGGATTTTACAAAAGCATCATGGTTGCTGCCCAGAAAAACAGCAACCTTGTTTTAATTTCAAAACGATTTTAAAATTAATCCAAGTCATATATAATCATGTCAAAACATTTTTAACATGTTCATATACAGTTTAGTAACATCCCTAAATGTTTTAAACAATTAAAAACATTAATTCATCATATGAATAACTCAATTTCTCAAGAACACTAAAATTGTTTTTATAAAACACTTTTCATCAAAACTAACTTGTTCTTCATTTTTAATTTCCAAAAACAATATAATCAATTTTGAAAACCATGTAGATGATTCTTAAATCATTTGAAGAACATTAAGTATGAAAACTAAAATAAAACACAAGGCCATAAGGGTCCCAAACCCCATGGCCGTGAGCTTAGTGAGAGAGAGAGATAGAGTTAGGGTTAGTCAACCTTACCTAATCCAATTGATTTAAAGTTTCCATAAACATTAAATCCTGTTACTAATCTTAATTCCAATTAAAATAATTCAAACAAGAATGAATCAAAACAAATTAAGAGACTTTCCTAAATTGAATAATTTGAAAAAGGAAATTGAGGATTTTCAAGAATTGACAATTAGGGTTTCCAATTTCAAATTAAGAAACTTCCCTAATTTGATTTAGGGTTTCCTAAACCTAAAACCAGCCACCTTCATCAATCCATTTAGGGTTTTACAAGAACCCCAAATGTCCATTGTTATACAATTAACAAAACTCCATTAATGACCAAATTTAAACAATCTTAAATCAAGTGATCAACAAGCATCAAGATTTATTATAAGCAATTTTAAAATTAAATCAAGAATCTTGTAAATCATTCTAGGGTTTACAAAACCCTTGAAGCCGAAATCAAAGAGGGGGAAAAACCTTAATGCCATGAACCCCTATAGCCATTAAAACCAGTTTTTCTCAAAAACAAGTTTTGTTCATAATTCAAAAATTCAAGAACATTATCTAAACTTTCTAGGGTTTCCAAAACTCCAAGAAACAATCATAGAACCCTTAGAATACTTCCATAGAACACTTCTACGAAATTTGAAGGGAAACCATTGAGTGGTTTGAACAAACTAAGCAAAACAAGAATACTTTACAAAAATTTTCTGCAGAAAAATAGTGTTACTGTCCAACTGTTGTTTTGCCTTCAAACGCTGCCTTAATGGCTTGTAAAAATTCCCAAATTCATATGAAAACATTCTATATTGAGTCATGATTGAAACAAGACCGATTTCATGCGATTTGGGTCTGTTTTGATCAATATACAAGCCAAACAAGTTGGCATGCTCCAGAAAAACGGGATTCTGGGTTTGTTCTCCAAAAACCCTTAAACTTAAAACCACCAAAGGGATGAAACCCCTTGGCCGAATCCAACTAGGGGCTGCCCTTGTGGCCGAGACATCCAAGTAGGGTTTCTCATAAACCCCAATCACCATTAAACACAAAACAAAACAAAAACCCAAGAGGTTCATGGAGAACCTCTCATGGCCGAATTCCACATGGGTGTTTAAACCCTTAAAATTTTTTATTTTAGTTAATTAAGCCATACTGTAGACATCCATTTTTGACCATAAGCATGGTCATGAATGGTTGCCTGTGATTAGAGATGAAATAGGGTGTCAAAACCTAAGTTGCCAGTTTTACCCTTTGTGGGTAATTAGATAGATGTCATTATCGCATGTAGGTTTTTAAGTCAGATTGAGTCGGTTCTTTTTGTATTACGTTTTTAGAGAGTCTAGGAACATCCCTGCAAAATTCCATGGCATTCTGAGCCAGGCTTGATAGAAAATAAGGCCTTTTGTGACTGAAGGGCAGTACTGTCCTTTGAATCACAAAAGCCCTGAATGACTGTCGATCTTGTCTCGAATGGTCTCGAGACTTTGGCATAAATATTCAAAGTGTGTTTGATAGCTAAGTTGATCAGTGGCAAGATCTGTGGAGCCTTCTGGCTCATATTTGGCTCGAAAGGCTCGAAAGGCCCTTTCAAAGCCCAGATTAGGGTTTCGACCTGAAGCAACCGGGATTCGTTATTTTTATCAAACCAAAGCCTCCAAAGGCTTCAAAATACTTTCCTAAAACATTTTAAAACTTGTTTTGAGGAGAGGAAATGATTTTGAAAGCAATCGGTTAGCAGATTTCAAAACCCTAATTTGGGCCCAGTAGGCCCTAAACAGCTAATCGATCAACTTTTCCCTAAACCTTTGACATTGGTCAATGCATTTTCACTTCAAAAACTTCTTAAAACATGGAGAATCGAATCACGATCATTTCGGCGCTTGAATCGTCAAATTTGGACTTAACACGGGCCCGAAAACCCGAAACCGGGACGAAACGGGTTGAGACAGGCCCACATAGGGCATTTTTGGAGATCAGGAATCGATGGCCGTCCACCTAGGGACGGCCAACCGTCCATGAAGGACGGCCAACCGTCCTAAAGTGGATGGTCGTCGATCCTTTTAGCCAATTACTGCTATTTTTCAACTTCTTTTCTGCTCAGGACTCTTCCAAGCCCTGCCATGTGTCCAGTTCGGCCATGAGGACTTTTGGATGAGTATGAACACCTTGGAAGGCTAGTTTTGAGCCCTTGGATCATTCTTAAGAGATTTAAACTCAACCATTGATCAAACTCAGGCCTCCCTATAAATAGAGGGCCCTGAAATCAGTTTTAACACACAGAAAAAAGCTTTAGGTTAATAATCATGTTAGGTTAGTTTATGCAAAATAAATCACATGTTACTATTTTTAGGATGAATTTGTGTTATTCATATTAGGTTGTTAGTCTATTCAAGTTAAGCATAATATTATTTTTATCAAAATTTATTTTGGAATGATTGATTGATATATAAAATGTGTTCGAGGGAGCATGCAAAGGTGAGTCCCTTCCCTTGTGATTAAATGCTATATTATGATGATAGTTTTAATATGCATATTAGGTTGCATTTAGTGCATTCTTTTATTATTTTTATTCATTGTTTTTAGGGTTTTAAATACACTTTTTGATCACTTTCAAATCTGTCCATGGGTTTAAAGTGACCTAAAAGTGCATTAAAACTCATTTTTTAGGCTTAAATCAACTTAGAAACATGCCTAGGTTCCCATAGCTAACTTAGATTGCATTTAGGACATTTTCATGCATTGTTCACATACTTGATTGCATTTTTTACCCATTTTCCAGAATTTTCCAGCATACATATTTTAGTGTTTTAGGTATATAGACTAACCTAGGATTAACTAGAAACCCTAGGATTAGGGGGGTCACTTGACCCCACTTAGGACTCTTCTTTGTTGTAAGAATTACAATAAGAATAGAGTTCTATTTTACCTAGGTTTCTACTTCGAGAACAATTCTAAAAGTGATTTTGAAAGAATTCAAAATGGAATGAAATTCCATCTCTCATAACAAGTGTTTTGATCAAACTCAAACTCTCGAAGCTAGAGTCCAAGATAAGATAGAATCTCTACAATTATGTGGTTTATTACAATAGGAGAGTCCTAGGGTAATCGAACTACGTGGACTTTGATATTTTTCAAGCAATTGATAAGGTACGTAGGCAGTCAATAGGACGCAAGTCCAATCTTAGGTTGACTTCTAGTCTCATAAGATCCTTAGGATTGTGTATACTTTTGTACTATATATTATTATTATTATATATTATTATTCATACTTTGTGGTTGATTAGATATACTAGGATTATTTTGAAAAGATTTTGATAAAGCCCAAACTTAATTAGGAGACCTTTAATTGGGGCGAGGTGGGTGCCTACAAGGAGTTCCTTGGAACCTTCCCACTTCGTAACCAAGCCCCCGAATCCAACTTTGATTCAAAGACCATGCTTTTCCAAAATATGGGGTCAATGTTTTATTAAAAATAAAACTCTTTTTGTAGTTTCCTTGTTCCCTAAAAATAAGGTGGCGACTCCTAGTTTTTTATAAACTCTCATCCTTTTTTCAAAAACCCAATCTTGAGTGGATAATAGAGAAGGATAAATCGAGACGGATAAACATCATCCACAATCCACTCAAGAAAACACCCCCAAAAGTGAACGAGAGGCCTCCCTATTCAGGTTGGCTGGTTCACAGATTGGCGACTCCACTGGGGATGTCGAGGGCTAAACTCCAATTAATTATTTTTGGGCTTTTCAATTTCTTAATTAATAAAATCAATCACTTGCATTTGTATGACTATGTGACTTTAATTCCCGCATTGTGTGCGCATTGACTCTGCATGATTAGGACGTTGTATGCTATAGCCAACGATGAGCCAAGCCCTGGGCCCAGTTTCTTTGACTCTCGGGTTCCATGTATGCGAAAGCCATCACCCTTCTTGCCAAGTACCCTTGGGTATATCAAACGGATCAATCACATACTGTTGGACCCACGCGGCATTCCTGATGTCACATGTGGTTAGGTATATCGATTGGACCGAGCGAGTAAGGGACACTCAGCCTACCATTTGCATTAGTCTATATAGATTGTCTCTGTAGGACACATACCCTACATCACTTTTTAGCACATTATTGTAATGTTATGCTGCCGGATTTACCCCCCGGTTTTGTCTGAGCCATGATTGTGAAATGTGTAGAACCACTAGGACCTGGGATTGTAGGTCTAGACCTTATGAAATGCCCTAAACTCTTAAGGGAAGTGTCTCTAAAGAGTTAAGGTACTTGATGAGGGCTTAGTACCCTACATATCCTTGGACTTAGGCCCGTGGTAGTGTTATGCTGTCCAAATAGCAATGTATGTCTTTAGGCTTTATGAGAAGATGTGAGACATGAGATATGAGATGTGGGCTTTAGGCCCATGTCCTTTGGATAGAATATTTAGATCCGCTGTAAGTTTAGGATGTGGGATTTAGGCCCATGTCAATTGGATAGAAGATATAAGCCTGTGGTAAGATTGAGATGTGAGCTGTGAGAATGAGATTCGTACTCAGGCCTTAGGCCCATTTTTCATAAGATGGAATGTGAAGGTTGATGTGTAGGCTCTAGGCCTATACTTTTATAAGTATGTGAAATTGTCCTTATTCATCCATTTTCACACTGGAAGCTCTTAGTTGATTCAAACATTTTCCCTTTCCCAGCATTCTGGCTTGGCGTCGTGATTCTAGTGGTCGGTTGTTTAAGGGCTTACCTGTCGATTCAAAGTTGTCTAGTAACGAAGATCATACCCCTACCACCATTGGGACCAATGGAAAGACAACTGATGAGAAGATTGAGGCACTCTTAAAAGTGTTCCAAGAGTTAGTTCACCAGAGAGAAGAGGAGGATAAGATGCGAGCCCGTACTAATCCCTTGTTTGAGAATGTTGATGAAGAGGAATATTTCCTTAGGCCTAAAACAATCGATGAGCCCACTAGGCCCGGTGCAGAATTTGTTTAGCCTGTTGATCTAGAAAAAGAGTCCAAACCCAAGACCCCTGTTTTCTTTTCCACTGAGCCCATATTGTTGAGTAGTAAGGTGGAAGCCCTGGAAAAAGCCTTGAAAGGTATTAGGAAGTCTGATGATCTGGTGGACATGTCGTCGTTATTTTTGTTCCCTAAGGCCCGTATGCCCACTCATTTCAGAATGCCTGAGTTAGAGAAGTTTAATGGAATGGGTTGTCCTAAGACCCATCTGAAGATGTATGTGAGAGCCATGCACCCACGAGGGGCTGATGATGACCTGCTAGCCCAAATGTTCCATGAGACACTGGCTGGATCCGCTCTGAAATGGTTTTTGTCACTAGATGAGTCTAGAATGAAGACATGGGAGGATGTATGCACTGAGTTTAGCAATCATTACCGGTATAACACAGAAATTGATGTCACTAGGAGGGACTTGGAAACTACTAAATAGGAATCAAGGGAAACTTTCTCTGCCTTCCTCCCCCGTTGAAGAGCCAAGGCTTCTAAAATGGCTAATCGCCCTGAGGAAGAAGAACAAATCCGCATGTTAGTAAAGAACTTGCTCCCAGTTTATCACAAGCACATGTTTTTCCAATATCTCCCAAATTTCCGAGCCCTGGTTGTTGCTGGTACCCAAGTAGAGGATGCTCTAGCCGATGGAGCTCTCCGAACCGATGAACCCTATAAGAACTGCCGACCTGTCATCAATGGGAAGGCTACCGAAGTCAATGCCATATCTCAGCCTGCTCCTTTACCCAACCCTTTTCCTTAGAAAATAAACCATCTAGAAAATTCACCGAGCTTTATATGCCATTGGAAAAAGTCTTCGAGAAGTTAAAAGCTCGAGGCTTGCTCCAACCTTTGGAGCCCAGACCTACACCCAACCCATTACCCAAGAACTACAATGAAAATGAATACTGCCATTTCCATCAATCCAAAGGCCATATTACCAACCGTTGCTTCCGTCTTCACCATGAAATCCAAGACCTCATAGACAACAAAACCATTTCCCCACCCTCTCAACCCAATGTCACCCAAAATCCACTACCTACACATGCAGTCCTACCACCCACAAATATCAATGTTATCCATGCCGACCTTTATGTCCACTGTGAGCCTATCCGCCCTCACCCTTCATTCCCTACTTCCATAACTAAAATGTTTCATCACTGTCGAGCCAGTGGGCTCATTACCCCATACAAGCCAAGATCCAAAAAGCTTTACTACCTATATCATGCCACCTCTAGCCACGACACGGAATCTTGTGATACATTGCGGAATATAGTACAAGGGTTCATTGATCAAGGTCTAATTGAAATCCCTCAACCCTTCACTAGCCCAATGGGGCTTTATCGTTCATGGAGACAGTCTGAGAAAAATGCATTCCCGGGTTTTAGTTCAAATGGGCTTCCCAAACCTCGCAAAGTGGATCAGTCGTCAAAGAATAGTACTAGTCAGTGGGCTCTCAAAGAAAGATTTGAAGCTAGGGATCCTTGTGTGGATTTGTTGACAAAAAGAAATGGGAGGTTTAGTTTCTACGTTCTCTGCCCTTAAAATTCTTGTGAAGCTAAGATGACAAAGAGCGAACCCATTAGACCTAAGGCTGGAGCCAAGAAAGCCTTCTCCAAGACTGGGACTAGCCAATGGGAATTAAGAAAAAGATATGAGGACGGAGATCCCGAAGTAGGCCTGTTAGGGGAACCTAGTGGAAAGTTCGACTTCTATGTCCTTTACCCTAAGATGGAGAAGCCCACCTTTGAAAAGCCTACCTCTGAAAAACCCATTGTTTCTTCTGGTTGGGGTGATAACCCTGACTCACTTAAAAAAGACGTTCCTATGGCTCAGGTTGAACCCGAAGATCCAAACCTCATTCGTTTTGAGAAAGCTAGTCAGAGTATCTTTAAGAAGTATTTCACAACCAAGATCACCAATATGAATGGGGAAACCCATTACCGAACCGTCTATCCAAGGCAACCATGGGTTACCCAGTATTTCAGATCAAATTCAACTTCCGCCGAGTCTACCATATATGATGGGTCAGAAAATGAGATTGATATCATAGAGTGGGAAGATTTGATGAACACGCCAGAGGAAATAGCAGATATTTGGGCCAGTGATGAGGAATATGTTAACCATGTTACTAGAGGAGGTCGTCATTTAAGCCTGCCAACATGGAATCCGACAATCCTTTGGGAGAGTTAGAGAGATCTCAATGCACCGAAGTTCAAGAAGAAGAGGAAGAGATACTGAAACAGCTTAAGCGTACTCAAGCCAATATCACCATCTGGGGACTTTTAATGGCTTCTCAAAAGCACAGGTAGACAGTACTCAGGCTACTCAACCAAGTTCAGATTCCTATTGATACTTCACCTGAGGGTTTAGTCAGTCTGGTCAGTCCAGTTCAGCATGGGCAGTCAATATCCTTCACCGAGTCAGACCTTCCGAAGAAAGGACCTCATTATTTACAAGCTTTGTATGTCATGGTGGATACTATGGGCAAGAGAATTCCTACAGTATTGATAGATAATGGGTCAGCCTTGAACGTATGTCCTCTCAGCACCGCCACTTCCTTGGGCATCGAACCATCAGAATTCAAACCTTCAGGGCAAACCGTGAGAGCATATGACAACACTCGAAGAGAAGTGGTTGGCATCGTCACTTTACCTTTAGCCATTGGGCCTGTAGAGTTCCAAGTACTAGATGTACCTGCTTGTTTCAACCTCTTACTTGGTAGACCATGGATCCATCCAATAGGGGTTGTGCCTTCCTCTCTCCATCAAAAAGTCAAGTTCCCCTACAAAGGCTCAGTGGTGACATTGAAGGGAGATTCTGAGATCACTCCTACCCGTGTACCCATCTGTGAGATCAAGCCAGAGATTGAAGAAATACCATTGACAGGCTTTGAATACATACAGTGTGTAGAGGTCGAATTTGGATGTAAAGAGAAAATGGTGCTAGACTGTAGTCCGTATGGAAATATGCAAGTAGGTCAGATCATGAAAAATATGGGTTTCTTTCCAGGAATGGGCTTAGGTCGTCGTCATCAAGGCACATCTGGTCCCATCGAGTATCCCTCAGCAATCTACCCTTTCGGATTGGGCTATCAAAGTACCAAAGTTGACATAAAAGAGATGGCACAGAAAAGAATAGAAAGATAGTTGGCCAAAGAAGAGGGACAAGTCCCTAACCTCACTCTGAAACCTTACCAGCCCACTTTGAATAGGGCTTTTGTCAAAGAAGGGGATGATTTCCTTTATTGTGGGTTCCCCGAGCCCATTTACCTTGAAAAACAGAAAGCTAGAGTTCCTGGGTTTGAAATCTTCTTCAACACTCCATTACCTCTCTCTCCAACTACCATCACAGCCGAAGAACGTACAGAGTTTGACTGGGTCGACCATATTGATGAAGTCGCCATAGGGGCTATGTTCAAAGAAATTGCCTGTATCGAAGAACATGTTCATGAACCCGAGCCTATCCACCTCATTGAAGATACTGCCAGTCCATTGACCAACTGGAGCCTTGAGTATGAGCCTTGAGTTGAAGACTCAGTCGTGGAAGATTCACTACCATCAGATGATAGCTTTGTTAGAAGTGTGCCCTAAAACCAATTAGTAGGTTGTAATTAGGGAACTTTAATTTCATTTATGTTCTTGTATGAATCTTATTCATCTATAAAATGGCTTTAATATTATCATGTAAACTTGTGTTTTTTATAACTGTTCATGATAATGTCCTTGAATAGTATGATAGAGAATTATATCTCAAGTGTTGAGATATAGAGACATATGATTCTCAAGAACATATATTCTAGATATGTTCCTGATCATAGGTTTATTTATTTGGGCGATAATAAACCGTTAAGATTAGCTCAGGTTATACTAGCTCCAATAGGAGGATAGTGAGTCTCAAGCCATCTGTGTAGAGACACTATAGTAAACCTGTGGGTGCTTGTTAGAGAA
>JAESVK010059192.1:0-19187 GCA_017140935.1 Hamamelis virginiana | reverse complement strand
AATAATATCCGGTTGCTTAATTCAGATGTTATACCAGTAGTGAATTTGTGAGACCCGAAAATTTTCAATAGTAAATTTTCTTAATTATTATTATTTTATTTTATTTATTGCAAACATGGAATTTTGTTATTGGCCATAGTGTGCCATGTGACCACTTTTTGAGAAGGGTGTATGAGAATATTATGAATGCATTATAATTGAAATGCATTATTATGTCGGCAAGTGGTGGAATTTAATTGAGTGTCATTAATATAATAATAATTGAGCTTTAGTATATTAATATAAATTAATATAATAATATAATAATTTATATTAATATAATTAATATAAATGGTCCGCAAGTGGTGTGTGTGTGTAAATATTTATATATATAATTATTTTATCTATATGTATGTGGGTGTGTGTGTGGGTGTGTCTAAATATATATATATATATATATAGTGTTGGGGGAGGGGGACAGGAGTGAAAGGGGAGAGAGGGACATGATAAGACAGAAGGGAGAGAGGAGAATGGGGGATAGGGGGAGGAATGGTAGGAGAGGGAATATTAGAGAAGGGAAAGAGGAGAAAAAAAAAGAAAGGGAAGGAAGGAGAGAGCTCAAAAGAAAAGAAGGGGAGTCGGAGAAGAGGAGAATGAAAATTAGAAGAGAAGAAAAGAAAAGAAAGAGAAGGAGAGAAAAATGAGAAGTTAAGGGGAAGATGGAGCTGCACAAACGCAGAATACTCGGTAATTTAATTGCATAATTCCGAGCTTAGTGAGGTGAGATAGTATTTCTATTTTGATTATATTTCAATTTTTGGAATGGAATATGGTATGATTTAATGATGAAATAATGATATACATATATATAATATATGTATATCAATTGGGATTTCAAATCTTGGATTTTTATTTTATATGAAAATGAAAATTTGAAACTTTGGGACTATTTTTTCTATCAACTATATCAACTCAGGATCATGTGTACCAAATTTGGGAATTTTCCGATGAGTAGATTAACTTCTATAATTTTCTGAAGTTTAGAAATACTGAAACTTTGAAAATTTGTAGTATATTGTGTATATGTCCAAAAATTCTGAAATTTGAGTATATTGTAAAGCTTGAATTTATGGATTTTTAGAGACAAGAATCATGGAAAAAGACCTATGGATGAATGAAAATTTTTAGAGAGAGAAAGCTTCCTTGAAGCTTTAATAGTAGGCACAAGGTGTATTTTCATAGTTTATCGAAAAATTATGATTTTTACATATATGGTGTAGATTGATTTTATATGAATTTAGAACTTTGAATCAATTCAATTGGATGTGAATTGTGAGAGAAATTGAGAACCGAAGTTGCCGAAAAATCTGAAATTTTATTAACGAGCCTACTTTGGCATCATTTTTAAATATGTTCGGATGGGAGGTGTTATACACCACCATTATATTTTGAAAGTTTGTATCACACAGATTCTATAACATCTTGAATCATCCAAATCGGATGAGTAACGAAGGAGATATAAGTGTGTAAAGTTGGACAAAAAGATAGAAAATATTGATGTATCATGTACGTGAGTGTGCATGTATGATCCTGTGCTATGAAGATGCATAGTAAACCATACACCCTCGATTGCAAATTAGTGCTTGTGAATATCATTTTGACTTGGAATTATTTTTAAAAATCCTATTAAATTAAGTTGATATTAATGGGTACAAAAGTTGTTGTTTGGGAGGCATGAAAGAGCCTAGAAAATTATGGAGCATAGTGAAGGTGCACCATAAGGCTTACCATGTGACCTCATTGTATTTTGACTATTCTAGCATGATTTTTCAATCTAACAAAATTTGATAAATTCTACAACAATCAAACAAGTGTTCTGGAATGGATTATTGTATATAAAATACATGTGGATAGAAAATTAACTATCTTCCAAATTGTGAGTTTTTGAAAAATAGTTAAAAATCGTAAATAATTGATTTTTATAAAATCAGGATGATTAGTGAAAGATCTTAGAAATACAAGTTATGAAAATTATATTGGCATATATATAAACTGTTAATATATGCATGTGATATTTGTAAAGTTTATAACATGCTGTTATTATTATGAATAAAATGATGAAGCATGTTAATTGTTATGTATAAAATACATACGTGTGATATTTGCCATAATTATTGCATAAAATTGGCATATGGCATGTGGTGATGATGTTATGAGAAAGTAACTGGGCTTATCAGTAAATTCCATACATCTCATAGTAACAATGTGTTTTAAGAAAATAAAACCGTGCACTTGTCATGTGAATATGCGTATATGGGCGCGCATGTTACGCGTGCAGGTAGAGCGGACAATACTGTTACTTGAAGAAGTACGGGGTGTTACAGTGGCACAGTTACATGTGGTGGCTCAAGTTGAGTGAGCAGAATGATTTATTTGTATATCACTGATATAAATGTTGTATGAGATATATGTTGAGTTGATATACTATGAAATGTATGCACGAATTGACATACATGAATTGTTGATATGAGATGTATGCCATATGTATTGCATGTAATAATTGCATCTGGCATGAGACACAGTTACATGTGAAATATATTGCATAGAAAATCATATGCATTTATGATTATTTTTGTAACTGTGGAAACGAGGAGTTGAGATACCACCGATGGACAAAAGATCCTGGAAACAGTTAGTGCACTAATATATCACCCTTGCTAAAAACAGTACGTAAATCCTCTTGTCAATGAGTGACAATCGCGGTAGGTCCTAAAAAGGCGGGGACTGGGTGATATACATCCTAAAAAGGCGGGGATGCTGTTGTGGTTAAGATGGTTGAGTACCTTAAAATGAGGTAGCCATCTGTTATGATGTTATGATGAAATGGTGAAATGGTGAATCCTAAAATAAGGTTACCATCAGTGTGAATGGTTGATGTTTTGCAGGAAAAGCAGAACAGAGAAAATGACAGGTATGACTGCATGAGCATTGCATCGTATATCTGTCATATGCATAAAGTATGCATGTACTGTAAAAATTATTTATTGTGAAAAAGTGATGGATATATTCTGTAATATATATAAATGAATTACAGATATGGTGATTTATTTATGTGATATTTGGCTGATGATAAAATTTGTTGACAGATATGAGAATATGGAAGGATGTGAATATTTCTGAATGTATTGAGACAAGAAGATATTGTATTCTTGTAATATGAATTATAATAATAAAAATGACTCACCGTGGACGTAGGCAATTTTGCCGAACCACGTAAATTCTGGTGTTTGTTTATTTTTCTGCTATGTGTTTTCTTTAAGAGGATGACACGTTATCGGCATGAGACTCTATCCAATTCAGTAAACTAAATGGATGTTTTTGGAATTTGGGTACATTACGGGACTGTACTCAGGATACAAACTAGTACTCAGCGCTATCTTTAATTGTTGAGATGTTGAAAAAAAAATATATATATATTTAAAGACTTCCGCACGCGTATTTTGAAAAATTATTTTAAACTGTGTTAATTTTAAAAAGAAATTACTCAAAAGATAAGCGCTTGGTGTTTTATGTCACTGTGGCATTTCCGCATAGGGGTTACCCTGTGTGGGGTGTTACACCTGCATATGACATTTCCATTGGGGGTGTTAATTCTAAGATGACCTGTCAAATTTGGCTTGTGATTGTAGATGATTGCAGTTGGGTATTGACTTTTGGGGTGGGCCTGCATATGACATTTCCATTGGGGGTGTTAATTCTAAGATGACCTGTCAAATTTGGCTTCAGATAATTAAGTCAGGATACAAGATGTTTATGTCCCAATTTCAACTAACAAAACTGTTAGGTGTTGCCTTATTAACACTCTTTGCACCCTTCTCCGCCTTTTAGAGCCTTAGATAATCATTATGGCATGCTTTCCTGATGCTTTCACCATAAAGCTCAAGTTAATGCAACTAAACTGTGCAAAAGTATCTCTGTAATTTATAGGCCCAAGTGTCATCTTTGCAAGTGAAGGTTAGTCACAACTCTCAGTGAAGGTGTGTGGTTGGGCCTCCTGTTTTTGCATGATTATGGACTAACCTCTGCTGTTTTAATCCTCACAAGATGAGAGGAGTGATTGGTGGTTATTAAACAAAGCTCTCTTGGTTCATTAAACTACTACGACTGTTGTAGTGTGTCAAATGTATGGTAGATAAATTGTATCGTGAGGAGTGAGGTTGCTCTCTCTAGCCCATTTCAAGAAAACTAACAAAGTGGCTAAGAAAGGACGCAAGGGCTTTGAGTAAATGGACAAGGATACAACTTTCTGGTCTGATAGTTGGCTGCCTTGTGGTCCTTTAGTGGGCAAGTATGGTAAGGGTATACAACTTCATGTTTATATAAGATTATATACCCAACAGGATTATTTCTGTACATATATATTAAGTAAAAGCAAACCCTCCTCTGCTCCCAGTAACTTTTTACGAGGGTAAAACAAGAATGACCCATGTACAAATTAAATTAAATGGACACATGCTATAGCATGAGAAATCAAAATTTTCTTCTTATCTTATCTTATTTTAAAAGAAGCAATCTTTCAGTGAATATAAGAATTTTATTTTTCTTTTAACTTATATATGTTAAATCCAAAGTTTCTCGTATGTCATAATGGGTCGAATCAGAACCTAATTGATGCAATTTTGAACTAAATGCACTGATTGACAGATTCTCTTCATGTGAGCCGATCTCTATGCATCATGCACTTTTCACTTGGTTCCTTTATTCTTTAGAGTGCAGGTTAAATGTGAAATAGCCTTGTGGTGATTGATAATCTGTTCCTTTTTATGTTTTTTTTTTTGGGGTTGGCCTTTATGTCATGGTCATGATGATTAATTTATTTTTATCCATTTCATTGTGGTCAAATATGTCTTAAAATTTTTATTTCTCTCTCTCTCTCTCTCTTCCATCAGCAAATATGTCTGCTATTGGGAAGGCCAAACTCTATGCTGCCTTAGAATTGAACTTTAAACATGACCCATTAATCCATACACAATCATCACAAAACCTAATATATTTATGAGTGCTAATTGTGGCTATAAGCCTATGAATATTAATAGTTAATAGTTATCTAGATACACACATGGTCTTTCGTATTAATAGTTGACTATTAAAGGAAGGACTAAGAGACGACTAAGCATTTATTCTTTGAATGTGATTATACTAAGAATATTTGGTCTTGGCTACATTTTTTGTTATATACTTCTTTTTCTTTTGATCAGAGTATTGAGGCCTCTTTGCTATGTTTGCTTTCCCAAAATTTTAGTCCACATATTAATGATCTCTGAATTGTGTCTATTATGAGTGTTTTGGTTAGTTATTTGGAATGCTAGAAATCTAGTCAAGTTTTAGGGCAGATTCATCTCTATTACAAGAGCTATTCATTTGGTTCAATTTTAGATTAAAAAAAGTAGTAGGTTAATCTCTTCTTTAATGGGTTTCTCAATTATTGATCTTCAAATTATGAGAAATTTTTAAGTTTATGATATTCCTAGAAAAACTTCTTAAATTGTTCTTGTTTTTTTTTTTTTTTTTTTAGCTCCAACTATAGGATGGATAAAAGTTAACGAGGATGTGTTGAGGTTTACATGTGGGTTATCCCACATAGTTGCTTATGTGGGCGTTGATTACTACAACTTAGTTATAAAGTCTTACTTTTCTAGCTGTTAGCCTGTGCTTGTCTGTACATATGCTTGCTTGATTTGAAAATTATGGTTTTATTCGCTTTTAGACAACTAAGTTTATCCGGTGAATTGTTTGAAGCTTGAAGATTTTGTTTTTATTAGTGAATATGTTATTAGATCGGCTATCTGAAAAATATATATTTGGTTTAATTTATTTCCCCTTATTTAGTGGATATAGGATGGATAAGTCTTGGATGCAACTAAGGAATAGATTGAGCCCCGAGTACATGAAAGGAGTGCAGGAATTTCTTGATTTTGCATGGGATCGTGTTAGCATAGAGGGTAACATGATATGTCCATGTATAAAGTGTAACAATGTTTTGATGAGGACTCGAGAAGATGTACATGCTGATCTGATCATATATGGGATAGCGAAGAATTACACCACTTGGTTCCATCACGGGGAGGAGTTTTCATACAATAAAGAGGTATTATAAAATGATAGTGATGAAGAGGATTGTGATGACATGATTGGAATGATTGGAGATACATTTGGAGTTTCAAACATGGAGGGTGATGCACTTGATGGACTTAATGGTGGTAGACATGATCAGCCAAGTAAGGAAGCAGATAAATTTTACAAGCTGTTAGGAGATGCGAAACAGAAGCTTTACACGGGCTGCGATAAGTTTTCTAAATTGTCATTCATTGTGAATTTGCTTCATATCAAATGCTTGAATGGATGGAGTAATAAATCATTCACTATGTTGCTTGGATTGTTGAAGGACGCACTTCCAGAAGGTGAAACTTTGCCAAACTCTTACAATGAAGCTAAGAAAATTATTCGAGACTTGGGACTTGACTATGTGAAGATAGATGCTTGTCCTAATGACTGTATGCTATTTTGGAAGAAGGATTCCGACGCTAATGACTGTGCAATATGTGGTGCCAATAGATGGAAGGTTGATGGAGATGAACATGAATGGGCATCTTCTTCAAGTAAGAAAACTAAGAAAGTCCCAAACAAGATCCTATGCTACTTTCCATTAAAGCCAAGGCTTCAAAGACTGTTTATGTCATCGAAAACAGCTACGGATATGACGTGGCATCACCGGGAACGTGTAAAGGATGGGGTGTTAAGGCATCCAGCTGACGCTGAGGCATGGACAGATTTTGACTTACGTCACACTGGATTCGCTTCTGAACCTCGCAATGTGAGGCTTGGGTTAGCTAGCGATGGCTTCAATCCTTTTGGGAATATGAGCATTTCTCACAGTACATGGCCAGTTGTTCTTGTTCCATATAACTTGCCTCCATGGATGTGTATGAAGCAACCCTTTTTGATGCTATCATTATTAATTCCTGGGCCAAAGGCTCCCGGAAATAAGATTGATGTGTATCTTCAGCCGTTGATAGATGATTTGAAGGAGTTGTGGGACGTTTGGATCGAGACATACAATGCCTTTACCAAACAGAATTTCATGATGCATGCAGCTGTACTGTGGACAATTAATGACTTTCCTGCATATGCTAATCTATCAGGGTGGAGCACTAAAGGCAAGTTAGCTTGTCCCACATATAATATCAATACAGAGTTTTTCTGTTTGCCTTTTGGAAAGAAGATGTGTTACATGGGCCATCGCCGGTGGTTGCCACAAGATCATAAATGGCGATATGATAAGAAGCGATTCAATGGGAAAACAGAGTACCGGACACCACCTATGATACTATCTGGTGATGACGTGCTTGAATAATTGCATGACATTGAATCCGGTGAGTCTATTATATAAACCAATTGGAGAAAGAAAACCATTTTTTTTGAGTTGCCTTACTGGAGAACACTTTTGATTCGCCACAATTTAGATGTCATGCACATTGAGAAGAATGTATGTGACAATGTGTTAGGGACCTTGTTAAACATGGATGGGAAAACAAAAGACAATGAGAAATCTCGGAGAGACCTTGAAGAAATGAAGATAAGAAAAGCACTTCACCTAAAAAAGGATGAAAATGATGGAAACAAGATAGTTTGTCCCCCAGCATGTTATACTATGTCAAATAACACGAAAAAAGAATTTTGCCAATTTTTGAAGGACATAAAGGTTCCAGATGGTTACTCATCAAACATATCAAGATGTGCACAGCCTAAAGAACGCAAGGTTATAGGCTTGAAGAGTCATGATTGTCATGTGCTAATGCAACGATTACTTCCGCTTGCAATTCGTGGCCTCTTGCCACAGCAAGTGTTCGAGCCTTTATCTGAACTTAGCAATTTCTTTCGTAATTTATGTTCGAAGGTATTGCGGAAGGATGAGTTGGAAAGGCTTGAATCTCAGATTGCGTTGACATTGTGCAAGTTGGAAATGATATTCCCTCCATCATTTTTTGATGTTATGGAGCATTTGCCTATTCATCTTGCGGGAGAGGCGAAGCTCGCCGGGCCAGTACATTATCGTTGAATGTATTTCATTGAAAGGTTGGTATACTACTAATAATAAGCTTTTATTGATGTGTTATTGTTGTATTTGATCTTATTTAACAATTTAATGCTTATAGGAACTTGCGTACCCTAAAGTCTTATGTAAGGAACAAAAGTCGTCCTGAGGGGTCAATTGCTGAAGGATACTTTGCAGAGGAATGTTTGACCTTTTGCTCAAGGTACCTGAATGATATTGAGACGAGTTTAATCATCCAGAGAGGAATTATGATCGTCATGACACTGAATCAGTCATTGAGTTGTCTGCTTTTCGAAAAAATGGTCGCTTTATAGGGAGTCCGGCCTATCGTGCACTTAATAAAGAAGAGTTAGAGCTGGCTCATTTTTGTGTTCTACAAAATTGCGATGAAGTCCTCTCGTATATTGAGTAAGACAATATAAAAGATATCTATTATATATATATATATATATATATATTGTAAATAATTCAATTAGACGTAATGAGAGGTTTTTTGTATAGGGAGCATCAACAACTTGTTGGGAGTGATCGACTTCACAAGAAACATTTCTCAACATGGTTTTTTGAAAAAGTAAGTTTTAAGAATTATATCGTTTTCCTTTCATAATCCACTCAAATATATTGATAACTAGTTTTTACCCTATTCAAATAGGTCACACAGTTATACAATGGAGGGACTGGTCAGGTGAGCGAACAATTGTTATCTTTAGCGCGTGGTTGTAATCAGGACGTGGCATGTTTTAAGGGGTACATCGTCAATGGCTTTAGATTCCACACTAAGGATCATGAGAGGCGTTTAAAAACCCAAAATAGTGGAGTCAAAGTAGCAGGTGATATTTCAAGTGGAGAAAACGCTAGTATATGGGGCAATGTTGTGCAGTATCTCGGAGGGCGTCGAATTGTTTTGTTCAAATGTGATTGGTGGGACGTTTTTAGTGAAGGCCAAGGATTCACCAAAGATGCTCATGGGTTTACTTCAGTGAATTTCTCAAAGACGTTACAGACTAATGAACCTTTTGTGCTTGCATGCCTAGCCGAACAAGTCTTTTATGTGAAAGATAACATTAAACAGGGATGGCATGTCATTGTAAACACACAACCTCGAGACTTTTTCAATATGCCGCCTATCATGGAGGATAAAGAACAACTAATGGAAGATAATGAGGATCCATTTCAGCAAAATGAGTGTTGTGGTCAATAAATTTCATTAGATAATGAATATGACAATGTTGTTTGGACAAGAAATGATATGAATGATGAACATGACGGTTAAAATGATAAATAGTTATATCTTTTATGGATTATGCAATATCTTTTTTTCTATTTGTGTTATATTTGGACAAGTTTTTTATGGATTGACTATTCTTATACTTTATTTGTGTTAATTTGGTCAATCAAATTATTTTTGTATAAGAACTGTGAGTTATGTTGGAATTTTAATTCAATATTACATTGTTATACTTCTGCATCACATTCTTGACAGTGTAAGTATCCATGGCTGGAAAACGAGCTAGGGAGTGGCCGACTTCTACATCTACATCTACATCTACATCTCTAGGAGTCTTCACAGAATGGTAAATCAACTTATAAACCATCTTTAAGAAAAACATGTTTTTTATTGAAATTAATAATTCTAATGTTAGAATATGTGAAATGGCCTAAATTTTATGTACTTTTGTTTTAATATTTGACAGGGGGCAAGAGGAAGAGAGGTCGCACCCGTAATCTAAAGCTATTAGAGTTGAAACCTGGGGAAAAGCTCCCACTAGAATGGGACAGTCGTGACCTCCATTAGGTGATAATGCTGCGACATTTGCAAACCACTGTGGTGCATGTGCTAGAAATATGATAAATTTGCCACTAAAAGTAAAGCACTGGGGTGAGGTGTCTAAAGAGAATAAGCAACGAACTTTGGCTAATGTGATGGTAATATGTGTATATATATGTTTATGTTTCTTTAATGTATGTAAGCATGCACTATGGATGTGTATTATTTTTTTTATACAGGAATATTTTGAGTTTGAGCTCACAGAAAAAAGAGAAAAGTATATAATGGATGTCGTGTCAAAAAAGTTTAAAGAACATCGCCAGGAAATAAGAGACACCTATTACTATACATGGGACAAAGATGAAGATCGATTAAACAATCCTCCTCCAAACGTACCGAAAGAGGATTGGGAATGGCTCGTTCACTATTGGGGCACCGCTGAATTTCAGGTTGAACTTAAAAGTAGTTAATATATATAAACTCCACATCATCTTATAGCCTTAAGAAATTGATTGATTTATTTTTATTTATTTTAAATGCAGAAATTAAGTAAAACAAACTTGGAAAATAGGAAAAAGCAGGATATGGACCATTGTACAGGTTCGAAAAGCTTTGCATGTGTTATGGCTGAGGCGGTATAATTATTCCTTCATCCACTTTGATTTTTATTTATTTATTTATTATATTACAATTTATTCTTCATATTCATTATTGTTTATGTTATCTTACAGGCTAAAGCTAAAGGTCGTGAGCCCTCACGAGTTGAGATGTTTGCGCTTACCCACACGCATCAAAATGATGGAATTGCAGTTGATGAGCGATCCAAGAATGTTATGGTCTGTTAGATTAAAATAGAGTATTAAATTTATTTATTTTTAATTTCTCTGCTTGCTTAACATTATGTTTTAATATACCCACAGGAAAAATTTAAAGCAATTTCGACACAACAAGAGGAATTATCTGACAATGAGAGACTTAATGAGGAGGAGATTTACTACGAGGTCATGCCAAAAGAAAGACCTGGACGCGTCCGTGGCATGGGATGCAATGTCACTTACTCCCAAATGTATGGCCGTTCTAAAGACAAGAATGCTCAAAATGAGAAGAAAGTTCAAGGTCTTGAAGCACAAATGGCCGAACAGAATGAACGGATACAAAAAATGGTAGAAGAAAAGGAACAAATGCAGAAGGAGCTGGAGCAACAAAAAGAGCAAATGCAGAAGGAGCTGGAGCAACAAAAAGAGCAAATGGATAATATGAATGGGCAAGTTGGGTTCTTATACTCCTTCATTCAGACAATGTGTCCTAACTTTCGTATTCCTCCTAATGGTGTAAGTATCTTGCCTCATTCTTAGCTTGTAAATTTTTAAAAAGTTCTTTTATTTAATCTTTAAATATAAATATAACAAGTTAGTTAGAGAGACTAGTTAGAAAATGCCATGTGTTATAGTTTACTTAAAATTGAATCATTTTATATATGCATGCAAAACTTGGATGCTGGAGCATTTTGTAGATACCTAAACTTTTATGAAAAGAATATTAATATGGCATGCTTTTGAGCCTATTGTGCCTAAAGATCCATCTGGAATGTAACCTGTGGGCTTGCATGTATGTTTTAAGTGTGTTAGAAACATAACTTAGAAGAGGAATTCTCTTGGTGATTGTTGGTTGTAGATGATATGGGAGGCGCAGGAGGCGCCATATGATTGAATTATTGTTTGGATATAATTATAGAAGTGTTATATACTCTTAATTTGACAGGTAAAAATTTGGGAATATTGGAAAAATAGACGAAACTCTGCCGGATTTTCGTCTCGAAAAGCAAGTTTTTTTCTTTTTATACTTTCATATGGATGAAATGCTACCATTTTAATTTAGAATTCTATTGATGTCATTGTTTTCTTACTTTGAATAATTGAAAAGAAATTTGCATTTCTTTATATATATATAGGATTTTACTGCATCGAAAAGTAAGAATTGTATTGTTCTTTTTATTTACTTCTGACATGGCATTTATTTGTTTTGGGCCTTTTTATGTGCTACTGTTTTTTTTTATTGAGTTTGAAGCTATATGTATTTGTTATGATTGTTTAAGTGCTTAACTATAAAGTAGAACAAAACCTTTTTATTTATTAACATCTTATATATTGGTAACTTAACTGTCATTTCTAATAATGTTTTTATTGTAATCTTAACTATTTATCTAAATCTACATGGTTAGTTACTAATATAATCTTGTTTTGCTCTATTTGGCAGGCTAGTGACTCTAGCGCTGGATCTGTCCCCCCTTCTTTTGGATCTATCCAGCGCCCACCTTGACACCTATCTCAGACGCTACTTAAACAATTAAACTTGCAACAACACTACCTTCTTTTGTTTCATATTCGTAGACATAGGTTTACTTTTTTGTGTTTGGATGGATTCAATGCAATATTATAGATGTCATTTTTTGGAATATACTTCAATTTATATGGATTTAATGCAAGATTATTGATGTCATTTGTGGAATACACTTTATATGCATGTTATATACAGGTATCAACAAATTGGATAAAAAAAATAACACATTTGCCGGCATTATAGAATGCCGTTGGTAAAAGTATTATATAAACTTTTCCCGACGGTAAAACTTTGCGTCAGTAAAAGTCTAGAATTTAACAAATTATATTTTTACAATATGAAGAAAGTATTTACGACGGCAATTGACTGCCGTAAAAAATAGGGGTATTTCTGGCGGTGTTAAAACTCCGACGGAAAATAGAATAATTTCTTCCCGACGGCTAATGATTTTTCGGCAGTTAATACTATATTTACCGACGGCATTGGATCGTCAATATAGCCTTTATGTCCGTCAACTTTAATGATTTCCCGGCGGTGAGTACTATATTTACCGGCGGCTTGTGATCGTCAACATAGGCTTTATGTCCGTCAATTTTAATGATTTCCCAACGGTAAGTACTATATTTGCCGGCAGCATTGGATCGTCAACATAGGCTTAATGTCCGTCAACTTTTATTTAAAACAAATCAATTTTCGACGGTTGTTATTATTTTTACCGACAGTCGTAGAGTGTCGGCAAAAGTGTTTTTACTGGCGATTAATATTATATTTAACGGCAGTATTTGATCGTCGGGAATACCCTTAACGTCCGTCAACCTCCGTCAAGGAAAAATAATTACCAACGGTTGTCATTACCTTTGCCGACGGTTGTTTATGTGTCGGCAAAGGTGTTATTACCGACGGCGGTAATAATATCCGTCGACAATACATTTATCGACGCTATCTATACCCACGCCTTGTAGCAGCGGATGGGAGCCGTCGAGAAATGGTTTACCGACGGTTTTTATAGGTTTTGTCGACGGTTTCGAGCCGTCGGTAAGGCCGGTTTTGTTGTAGTGTTAGGAAGAAAATGAAAGAAGAAAAATTGTGATTTCTTTTTATAGGCTTTGTTTGGTTTAGGAGAATGTAATCTCATTCTCAATATAGGTATTCTGAACCAACTTTCACCGAAGTTTGACTCCAAACTAATCTTTAGGCGTGGATGAAATCACTCGCAAATTCCATCATTCACGATGACTAATGTGTCATTTGGCCCCCATATGACAAATGAAAGTCATTTTGAAAGAATTAATTCCAAATATGGACATTTTAAAAACTCATTTAAGAAAAAAAAAAAAAAGTGTTGAAAAGTGTATATTTTTAAAGTCCATATATATCAAAAAGTATGGAAAGTTTATTTGATTTCTGAAAGTTATCTATAGTAGTTTCTCATTGTTGGACTTTTTAATGATCGACTTCTCATAAAAGTTCATTTAAAAAGTTTTACCAAATATCTCCAAAAACTTTAAATGGACTTTTGGCTCCAGGAAGTCCATTTGGAGCCTTTCAAATGATGGGCGAAACGCCACCTAAGACGTCAAAATTCAATATATCCTAAGATCTCCGCTTAATGAGGCGATCCTCATGCCTGAGCCACCTCGAAAGTTGATTAGTTCATGTTAAAAGCTAGTTTTAAACGACATTGATCCTAATTATAAAACTAGTTTAATTAAATGAAACTACAGCTTGGTTCTTAGTTTTACATTGTTTGGTTACTTTGGTTCTTATCAAAACTGGCAACGTCCATTTATTAGAAACTAGAACGAGTGAGAATGTAGCAAAAATATTTTGTCAAAGCAAAACTTTCTGATTTTAAAGTAATTTCTCAAAAATATGGAAAAAAAAAATTATTATTCCCCAATTAAAACCCGAACCTCACGAATCCTCAATTCTCATCAAAATATTACTTTCTAATTCTAATTTCCTGCACCTTTCGAGTAAACTAAAGACTAGCAGGAAAAGCGAGTTCTATTGCTTTTCCTTGAAAGTGGGGATACATGTCACTAAACCAATAGGTTGTCGGCCTCTTGTTTGGGAGTTTAGGAGAAAAAAAGAAAGTGATTTCTTTTTCTCTTACCTGGGAGTTGGAAATATATATATATATATACACACACTAGCGTGCGATGTATGTGATATTTTTTTTATAAAAAAATAAAAAAATAAAAAACTTTAACTTTAAGTGGTAGAGTGATCAATACAATTAAGATAAAATATTAAAAATTTTATTAAAATATTTAGAAAATTTTCATTTTTTTTCTTGAAATTAAGAAATAAATTGTGAATTTTACAATATTTAATTATTAAAGAAATTAAGTCTGATAAAGTGGTGAATCAGTATTTATAAATAAACACTATAGTATAACAATTAGTTAAATTATATATTTTTTTTAAATAATAAATAAAGTGTGAATGATATAATATTTAATTTTTTCGAGCAATTGAGTTCGATCTATAAATATGTTAGTATTTATAATAATAATAATAATAATAAAACAATTGAATTAAGAAGATTGATAGAGTTTTATGGGACTGTGTTTGTAAAAGAAAATCAATTTAATTTATAATACTTTTATTATGATTGATGAAATTTTATAAGGTTTGAGAAATTGAACTGAATTGAAAAAGAATTACTCCATACTATTTATAAGTAATCTTCAATCAATTAGAAATGCCCTTCTATTATGATTTTTGATTGATGGAATTGAATGGAACCATACGTATTTATTTACTTTTATAATTATATAAGATATTGTGGCCAATCAAAAGTTTTTAAATATTCAAACTTTTATATATATGTGTGTGTGGATATAAAAAATATAACATAATATAAAAAGTGCATAACTAAAGTATAATAAAATTTTATTTTAAAAAAGAATTATACACAAATAAGAAAACTTGATAAAGAATGGGTAGTTCTAAAGTTATCGAGAACAAAAAAGTAATTAAAAGGAAAATTTCTAATAAAAAAGTTAAAGAGAGGAGGGCATAAGTGTCATTACTATAAAATTATAAGGGTATTTTAGCGAATCAAAAGTTTTTCCATCATTTAGATCTTTACAAGTAGTATAGATGAGCGATGCTAGGCATCCCGCATCTTTCTCGTTTCTACTTCCCATCCAACAGTGAAATCGTTTAACATAGTGAAAACGTCAACACAATAAAAAATTGAAAAAATTATCCAGACCCCCTTAGATATTGAATTCCATACCAGTAGGCCTAGAACACTATAACATTTACCCATAACTCCCTCCAGGATTTTCTAAAGTCAACTTTAATTATTTAATAACAGATTTACCATTTTTATTGTCTTTATGGAGAGTTTTATTACCTTTTAAATAGTGTAATTGTTTTGCTGACATTATGGTAAGTTTTTGAGATTTAATTTAATTCAAATTTTGATTTTTAATTGTGATATATCCGTTTATTGCTTTAAACAAATAAGTAAATTTACCTATTTATATAAACTAGAAATAAGTAAACTTATTTGGAAATAAGTAAATTTACCTATACATATAAACTAAAAATAAATAAATGTATTGGGAAATAAGTAAATTTACCTATATATATTAACTAACTAGAAATAAGTAAACTTATTTCGAAATAATTAAATTTACCTATTTATATGCTTTTAAATAAATAAGTAAATTTACCTATAAATATAATCTAGAAAAAATAGTAATTTTATTTCACTTTTCTCTTTCACAAGGTATGATTTCCCTCTATTTTTTTTCTTTTTATATATACTTTTTTTGAAATATGTTTTAGTTCTCATTTTCATTCTCATTTTTTGACTTTTTGATAGCAAATTTAATTCAAATTTTGATTTTTAATTGTGATATATCCGTTTATTGTTTTGAACAAATAAGTAAATTTACCTATTTATATAAACTAGAGATAAATAAACATATTTGGAAGTAAGTAAATTTACCTATATTTATTAACTAGAAATAAGTAAACTTATTTGGAAATAGGTAAATTTACCTATTTATATGTCTTTAAACAAATAAGTAAATTTACCTATATATAAACTAAAAATAAATAAATGTATTTGGAAATAAGTAAATTTACCTATATATATTAACTAACTAGAAATAAGTAAACTTATTTCGAAATAATTAAATTTACCTATTTATATGTATTTAAATAAATAAGTAAATTTACCTATAAATATAATCTAGAAAGAATAGTAATTTTATTTCACCTTTCCCTTTCACAAGGTATGATTTCCTTCTATTTCTCCTTTTTTTTTTTTTTATACTTTTTTGAAATATGTTTTAGTTCTCATTTTCATTCTCCTTTTTTGACTTTTTGATAGCATACCCACACATTGCAAATATGAATTTATATGTCTTTAAACAAATAAGTAAACTTACCTATTTATATAAACTAGAAATAAATAAACGTATTTGGAAGTAAGTAAATTTACCTATATTTATTAACTGGAAATAAGTAAATTTACCTATATATATAAACTAAAAATAAATAAATGTATTTGGAAATAAGTAAATTTACCTATATATATTAATTAGAAATAAGTAAACTTATTTGGAAATAATTAAATTTACCTATTTATATGTATTTAAATAAATAAGTAAATTTACCTATAAATATAATCTAGAAAGAATAATAATGTTACTTATTTGGCATGTTGCAATGTGCTTCTTTCACTGGAGCATTTCATCGAACATCTTAGGTGCTATTTTGGGGTTATGGAGGATTAGTATCTGCAAAGTAAGTACGTAGAACAAGTCAATGGTGTTTATGCATTTGGGTCCTAAACAACAATAGTCTACTACTATCCCATTGCTCGTGATTAAGTTGGGAACTGGTATTTGGTGGGGTTACAAGACAGCGAAGTAAATGGAACCGTCCATTTTGATACATTTATTTTAGGGGATTTGTCGTCGGCTGCAATTTTTTCCCGCCCTGATGATTTCTCACTAACTCTTCCACTCTAGGTCTAGGTCGGAGACCACTTATTGCTGTTGTAGAAATGTCCTTCTGCATAACTCTCGTAACAGGAATGTGATCCCTTCTATGCCGCCTAGAAATTCGGCTGGAGTTCATCCTAACCATATTCGTCCCAAACTGAAAATGGTAAAAAATTTGAATTTCTAGTAATTAATTGAGGGTATATATATCAAATCATATTAGATAGATAAATATAAAATTCTGACTTTTTGGGAAGGGGTTTTGGATGTACTATTACTACACTAAGGGGTTTTGGGTTATATCCCCTAAAAAATTCCAACACATTTAAAATTACTAGCACAGTGAAAAAACCCACTATAGTGAAAATCCACACCACATTAAAAACACCCAATTCAGTGAAAACCCAAATTTATTATATTTTTTTTTCAGTAAAAATATCCATCACGGTAAAAATACCCACCACAGTTAAAATCATTAGCACAGTAAAAAAAAAAAAAACCATCACCGTGAAAACCCACGCCATTGTGTTTCTTTCCCTGTGTTTTCTCTCGCACATAAGCAAAGAAGAAAACGAAGCAGCGGCAGCAAAGAAAAAACCAGATCTGCCAGAAGAAACCAAATCTGCCGGCGCGACGACGAGTCGACGGTCTCCTCTCTCTGACTTTACAGGCAGTATCATTCAAGCACAACAATGGTCCTCCGAATTAGAGCAGGCTCTATGTTTTTGAAAGCAGGCTCTATGGTCCTCCGAATTAGATCAAAATCGTCTATTGTTTTGACAATGTGTCATTTTCAAATAGCTTGATTGTGTTATGCTGAAAACGTCTTAAAAATTCTTACGGACCCCATAAAGAATTAGAGTTTTTCTTGACCTTTCAGGCGTTAAAAGAATTACACAAAAAAAATAAAAATAAATAAATAAATCAAATCAAGTCAAATGGAATGTATCTTTGGAAAGCAAAGGTACAACATTGATTTCCCCCCTTCTTACTTTCAACTTTGGTACAAGCTCTGCAATAGTATAAGTTCCTCAGAAGATTTCCCCCCTTCTTACTTTCATCGAATTGATAGGGTTGTTTGTTATCAGGGTCAGTTTGAGATTTGAGTTACACCTACCCCCAGAATCGGGCTTTCATATTCCACGCACACAAAATCACCAAGAGACTTACCAGCAGCTCCCAAATTTGGCAATGGCCTTAATGCCTCTCATATTTGGAAAATTATTTAGGCAATGGCCACCTCCCTACCAAATAGGCTAGATTATATTTCCTTATATAATTTAAAGCCCTTTGGAGTACAAAGATGTCAAATATATATGGGAACTCTCCATACGAATACAATAGTGCCAAATATGGAAATATGTGTGTATGTATGTGTTTAGTTGAAATATGAGTTTGAGCACATGAAAGTGAATCGATACATATCTCCTAATATTACGAGAAACTTTGAGATAGGATACATTTTTGATCATTTGGAAAAAATAATAATAAATCTATATACATAAATATTGGTTTCTTGATCTCAAGTGGCCATGTAGCTTATGGTTCAAACTCCTCCTTCAGCCTCATGTGTCCAAAGAATGACCAATTCCCATCACTATACTAATTAACTTGCAGAGTTAGAGTTGCAGGCCTTTTAAAGCTCTTGGTAGATTGAGTCATGGTGTTGAGATGTTCAAAGGTGCTTCACTGATGGAACTTTGGTGGCGCGCGTGGTGTGATACCACTAGCTTGTTGGCGATTGCATGAACTACATTAACTCCTAATAGTTTAAGCATATCAATCCCAAGTTCTTTCAATATTCAATCTCTTTTAGTTAATTAACTTAATTAATTTGTGGTTTCTTCTTTCAGTGCTTTGAGAGGCAGAGTGTATCTTCCCCAAGATGAGCTTGCACAATTTGGATTAGGCGATGAGATGTTTTCTCAAGGAAGGTTACTGATCAATGGAGAGAGTTCATGAAAGAGTAAATTAGAAGGGCAAGGTTCTATTACAACCAGGCTGAGGAGGGAGT
>JAESVK010059191.1:15074-28709 GCA_017140935.1 Hamamelis virginiana | reverse complement strand
CTGTGGCATTTCCGCATAGGGGTAACCCTGTGTGGGGTGTTACACCTTGACGGAGAATGCTCTATAGATGCATAACAATAGCATGAGAATGTGCTAGTTAGCTTTGGTCACTAGATGAAAACCTTCGGGATTCATCGAACACCTTCAAAAGAGTGGAATTAGTGCCATGCAACCTGTAAGTGCTCAAAAACAATGAAATGATCAAATATACCAGAATCAAGCCAAACTAGGGTTGAAGAACAGGTAAAATGTACAAAAAGACAAGTAAAAATGGGCGAATTATGTGCTAAACAAAACTCATCCAAATAAGGTATAACCTGTCAAGCGAAGCATGTACAAGTTATCCTAGTTAGGTATGGCAAACTAATGAACTCAAACGTATTCAATCCATACTTTTGCACAACCAATATGAATGGAATCACAGACAACATTCATATTCAAAAAAAATAAAAGAACCATTAAAGAACGGATTGCATAAAATGGCAATCTCTCAAAGTTGTACAAATGTCATAAACTCATTACAAAACCTTAAACCTTAATACATGCATAACAAAACCACTAACCAAGCTTCATCTACACCCGATGAAGGGAGTCTAGCTACTCATAGTCGGGACTGAATCACCGGAGGTCTTCGTTCCTTCCATGTGCAGCCAAAATCCTAGTTGAATGGTATGAGAGAGATGATTGAGGGATGAAAGAGAGAGATGATGTGTAGGATAGGCTAGGTTTTCTCTGGATGTCCCAAAGAACTCTGAAAAGTTCACTTAAATACTGTATAACAAACCTACTAAAATTGAACTCTCCAAAAATAACTTAAAAAGCAGTTAAGAATCGCGTGCACTGCTCTCGAGGACCCACCTATCGATAGGCAAAGGATAGCCTATCAATAGGGGTCACAAAATGGATTTGCAGGATCACTGCCTATCGATAGGTGGGTGGCCTGCCTATCGATAGACACCCCCTATGGATAGGCCATCGATAGGTGGGCTATCGATCACTCTTATTTCGATTCGTTTGCTCTTTTTTAGCTTCCAGAAGTTGCCTAAGAGCTTCCTTGCATTCTTTTGAGTGTTTTTCCTTCCCTTTGACTCCACTTGTAGCTTCGTTCGGGAACGTTTGCAGAGAACCCACCTCAAAAATGCTCGAATTATTGCTTCTATGAAAAATTCCTACAAAACACAGGGAAAAACAATAAGTTCATGGTTTATGACTATTAAATAACAAAGTCCAAGTAAAATCTGACAATAATAAGTTGAAAAGACTCAATAAGTACATTGATTGCAGAGCAATCACACCCTCCAACTTAAACTGTGCTAGTCCCTAGCAAACCACTGAATCTTAAACACTATTAAAATAAAAAAAACTAACTACCCAATAAAATAAAACTAAATAAAAGCCACTTTCGCAGGGAATCGCGATTGCATTTAGCGTATGCAACAAGCCTTTAAACCCCTAGGTTCCCCCTAGTGGACGAGTTATAGTCTCGTGAGGGTTTGCAGAAATGACACCCACAAACATAAGGACTGACTCAATTAAAAATATGGAAAAGACTCAACGAAGCACGCAATCCCAACAAATAAACAATTCCCGTACTTGATTACTCGAACATAACATGCATATTACACCACTGAAAATACATAACCCGTGTACAAGTAGGACCAGTTCTGAATAATCCAGTTCTCAAATGTGTATGTGGGTGTGAACCAATGGTGAATGAACCTGTAACGTTTAAAGCCCATAAAAGTAACCCTGTGGTGAATTTCAACTTCAAATTCTCTCTATGGTGTTCACTCGCAAAAAATTATATCACTGAAATGGGTATAAAGAATGTACAATTTCCCATCAAGAATATATAAGTTCAAAAACTCATACATAAGGCTCAAAGAATGGAGAGTACTGAAATAAGAACAATCATGCACAGAGATTCACTAAATCATATTACACATAAATTATGGAAATAAATAATGCTCATAAGGGAACAATATGCATAAGAAGAATAAAATCAAGGACTTGTATTAGCTGTAATGTACTTGGGTAACAAAAAGAATGGGTTTACCAAAATTAGGATGATTTAATAATGCGGTTCAGGAATCTACCCTAAATCATCCTCCTATACCTATACCCAGAACCACTGATTCCAAAATAAACTAAACAAATAACTGACTGACTGACTGACAAAATAACCTATAACTAAACATTGGACTGGACTGGATTAGATAAGACAGAACAAGACAGGACACAACAAAACTAAGCACCACCCTCATCAGCATCAGAACGCTGCTCCACTTGAGCTCTCATCTCATCTTGTGGACCCTCCGGTACCACATCATCTGCATGAGTATCCCCAGTTGGGATCTCAGCTCCAACCTCATCAGGTTCATCAAACAACGCAAAATCAGCAGCAGTGAGAGATAACTCCTGCTGAATACGCCAAAGAACTCTCTGCCGGGCGAATTGACACTGCAGCTCAGCTCGGATCTGCCCCTGCTCCCGCATAATGGTCTGTTGCCCCTCCAAAAGCTGCTGAAGCCTACTCTCAATACTAGGCTGTGTAGGCATACTGGATGGCTCACCCTCGGCAGATGGCTCGAGCGGCTCAGATCCTGGCTCACTAGCAGGAACAACCGGCCTCTTCTTCTTCTTCATTCCCCCACTCTTCTGTGCTCTAGCGGCTTTCTGAGCCCGCTCAATAGTGTCCGGAGTGATAGGACCCTCGCCCCATAAAAATGTCTCTTCAATATCCACTCCAGCTTCTATACAGAATTTGGTAATCATTTGGGGAAAAGGCATGTTGTTGCGAGGACCGGCAATGACGTAGGACTTAATCTCATTGAAAATTAAAAGTGCAATATCCATAGTTGTCTCTGCCATAAACTCGACTAATAATTGCATTGCCTCCAAAGATGCCAAAGAATCTGTTCCGCGAGGTCGAAGGTTGGCAAATAAAATTTTATTCATCACCGCATATTCAGGTTTCATGTTATCGGCAGAAAACAGCTTTCCCTCTCTCTTATTCACATGAATACAGGCGAGTTCTTCACAAGCTAGAGGACCCTTCAGAGGAAAGCCTCCATGGGGAAACTCCACAGATGATGGGACAAGCCGTGTACACCCTAGATGGGTGGCAATCATATCTATGGTGATCGTGACAGTGTGGTCTCCAATCTCGGCAGAAATAGACTCATCGTCAAGCTCGTCTTCCCTCACCGCAATGTAAAACTGGCGCACTAAAGAGGGTTTGTATCCCTCACCCTTCTCCATCCAAGCTGGTAATTCGCGCCACAGTAATTTCTTCATAATGAAACTGTCTGCGCCAAAAAAAATAGCACTAACATAGCGCTCGCAATTGAATCTGCGAGACTCAATGAATTCTTCCCAAGACTGGATATTTCCCTTCTTCTTCGGAGGGGGAACAGCAGGCATGCGCCGAGTCTGTGTGCCAGCCTCTTTGGCTGGTCTCGTAGCACGTGCGGGTGCATCAACTGAATCCACATCATCCGAATAAGCACCCGAAACATCACCAACTGGTCATCTATCCTGGATCCGAAGCGGAGTCACTAAAATCTGTACTCGACTCAGACGACTCATCCCTAACTCTCTTACCCTACCCCGAGTATGTGGCAGCAGCTCGGCGAGGTCTAGGGGGTGCAGGAGCAGCCTGTTCAGAAATCCCTACACTCTTCAATGGTACTACTGCAGGTTTTGCCTTTTGAACAACCCTTGTCTTGTCCGTCTTACTCTTCGAAGCAGATCGGGCGGTTTGCTTTAGTTTTGCCATGTTCTAATACCAAAATTTAACTCTCAATACTTCAGTCACAACAGTTCCGTATACTATTTCAACCCAATACAGCAGCAAGTTAATCAACAAACTCAGTAACAGAACAGCAAATATCCTGAGAAAAACAGCACAACACAGCAGCACACTAATACCAAACCTATAATTGTCAACCACACAATCCCCAAACACCGCAGCAACTCACAACTAATCCAAAACAAAATGCAGCACAATTCCACAATAATCAATCCATTGAAAAACATGTTTCGCCACCCAACATCACAACAGTGCGAGAATTATCCAAAATAAAATACAGGCCCTTGGCAATAATCTCGGATGGGTAAAACTCGGCTTCAATAATCCCTTGCCCCCACTTTGGTGAATCACGATCACAATCACACCAATCACTAGCGCTCATAGTCCCGGGGTTTTAATGGATTTGGTGAATGGGGTTTTGAGAGGATGGAGTATGATTGGGGGTTTGTGATATAAGATTATAGTGGATTTAGAATTGGAGAAGAATATGAGATGGAGTTTAGGTCTTACACGAGGGTCGAGATATTGCGATATTTGGGTGTCCAGACGGTGAGCATAGTGATGGTCGGTGAGAAGAGCTTGCCGGCAGTGATGTTGATCGGCGGCGATGGGGCTTGAATAGTTTGTGATTTTCGGTGATAATGGCGATGAGAAGGCTCGAGGAGCTTGCCGGCGGTGGTAAGGCAGGTCGACGGTGATGGAGTGTACCGGCAGTGGGTAAAGAGGATGGTGGCCGGTGAAGGAAGTTGCCGGTGATGGAGGTTGGCCGGTGGTGGAGTTTGGTTTTGGGGTATGCGCGGGATGAGAGCAACAGAAATTTTGGGTTTGAAAAAAAAAAAAAAAACCTAAGTATCGAGCTTTGACCTGCTGGGTAAAAAAAAAATATTTTTTTTTTATTGGGCAAGCCTATCGATAGGCTAACACTGGGTTATCGATAATGAGCTAGTAAGTTCCTTGCACACCCACTGTCTATCAATAGGGGTACTCTGGGATCGATAGGCCACCTATCGATGAGACCTATTTTTCGATTTTTTCCACATTTTCTTTTTCCACGATCTTCCAAAACACTGACAACACCCTTTTCATATAAAATTTTATCCGATAACTGACTTTCGGCATATTTGGCATTGATGATTCTTTCTTCATATTCCTGAACTGTCCGAAAACTGTCGTAAACCAAAAATTGAACATCCAGAACCAAAACTGAACTTCCCCAGGACACTTAGGCTCAAGAGTAAATGGGTAATACGGCTCAAGCACAAGTCTAAGTGGTGACTTTGACTTGATAGACGAAAAATAAAACAGACGGACTACAAAGGCTCAAAGACTCAAAGAAGGCCTTGATTTCAAATCCAATCATGCATTATGTTCCCAAATGATCAGAAGTTATCCATGCTATAATGTGCATATAATTCAGCAAACATCGATGCATAATTCAAAACAAGAAATCAAATACGCTGAAATGATTAATGAGTAACATTTAACCCAATAAAGATGTGAAAGGTTCAAATAAAGCATATAAGGTTATAAGTCTCCATTCTATTTCAAAGTCAGCTTTCATATGCTAAAATGCATTAAGGAACATATCACCAATGTTCGTGCATATTTATTATTTGAGAACAAGTTCAAGCATCACTAGAGTCGTATTTAACACTCTTTCTATGATCCAATGGGTATAATATATGCAAGAAGGTTTGAGGAATTAGCATAATAAATTGTTCCATAAAAAAAAATGACACTGAAAAATGCATACATATGCAAATAAAGAACATATGAATGATAACAAACATGAATGCATATGAAAAAAAAAACCCCCTCCAACTTAAAACCCAACATTGTCCCCAATGATGGTAAGTTAAAAGGACACAAAAAGAAAAAGACTCAAAAGACATGAATGGTGAAAAATGAACACCCCTCCAACTTAAATCCTAGCATTGTCCCCAATGATGGAGAACACCAAAGAACGACTGAGAAGGACGGAAAATTCAAGCACTGAGCAAAAGACTAACCGACACAGGTACTCTAAACGATCGACACATGGGTTTCCTCCCAAGAAGAGCTAAGTTTAACGTCCTCAGCCAGACGTAGTGGTAGTCCTCAATCGAACTCATAAGTGGGGTCCTCAAGATTCATGGACTCAACCACCATACCATCCTGAGTCAAATCCCCATTCCCAAGGCCCTCGATATAAGGCTTAAGCCTTTGGCCATTCACCGTAAATGAAGAACCATTACGGGGATTGCGAATCTTAATAGCAACGTGGGGAAAGACATTGGTAACCGTGTAAGGCCCATCTCATCGAGACCTTAGTTTGCCCGGAAATAATCGCAACTTGAAATTAAAAATCCAAACTCGTTGATCAGGCTCAAAAGATTTTTGAGTAATGTGTTTATCATGAAATTCCTTCATTTTGGCCTTATAAATTTTTGAACTTTCATATGACTCGTTGCGAATTTCCTCGAGCTCACTAAGTTGAAGTCGGCGGTGAGAACCCGCTCCCTTCATCTCAAAATTAAACTGACGAATAGCCCATAGGGCTTTATGCTCAAGCTCAACGGGAAGATGGCATGGTTTTCCACAAACTAGCCGGTAAGGGGACATGCCAATGGGGGTTTTATAAGCCGTACGATAAGCCCAAAGAGCATCGACAAGTCTCAAAGACCAATCTTTATGGTCGGGCTTGACCGTTTTCTCCAAAATATGTTTTATTTCCCGATTGGACACTTCCACTTGCCCGCTAGTTTGGGGATGATATGGGGTCGCGACTTTATGGGTAATGGAGTATTTGGCAACAAGTGCCGCAAAAGGTTTATTATTAAAGTGTGAACCTCCATCACTAATGATAGCCCTAGGACACCCAAATCGAGAGAACACGTTCTCTTGAAGGAACTTTAGAACTACCTTATGATCATTTGTCCTAGTGGCAGCTGCCTCTACCCATTTAGACACATAATCCACAGCCACTAGGATGTATTCAAAACCATGAGAGATGGGAAAGGGTCCCATAAAATCAATGCCCCAAACATAAAAAATTTATACTATGAGAATCGGGCTCAGAGGCATCATATCTCTCCTAGACATAGAGCCCATCTTCTGGCAATTATCACAGGACCTACAGAAGTCCATAGCATCACGAAACAAGGTGGGCCAGTAGAACCCACACTGAAGGACTTTAGCTGCAGTCTTTTTGCCACTAAAGTGTCCACCACAAGCCAGAGTGTGGCAGAACTTCAAAATATCATGCACCTCATTCTAAGGGATGCATCGGCAGATCACTTGGTCCGCACAGTACCTAAACAGAATAGGGTCTTCCCAAAAATAATTTCTAATTTGCGAAAAGAATCGATCCCTATCCTATTTGGCCCAAGTAGAAGGTATAAGCCCTGTAGCTAAATAGTTAACAATGTGAACGTACCAGGGCAAAGATACCTGAGAAACTGCGAATAACTGCTCGTCGGGAAAGGAATCCCGAATAGGAAGAGTATCACTATCCTTATCCGCTAGAATCCTAGACAGGTGGTCAGCAACTACATTCTTCGACCCTTTCTTATCCTGAATTTCAAAATCAAACTCTTGCAAGAGAAGAATCCATCTAATCAACCTAGGCTTGGTCTCTTTTTTTGACAGAAGGTACCGCAGACCAGCATGATCAGAGAAATCTATGACTTTAGATCCTAACAGATAAGAACGGAATTTATCTAAGGCATAGACAACAGCTAGTAACTCTTTTTCAGTGGTGGTGTAGTTCATTTGAGCATCATCAAGAGTTTTACTAGCATAATATATAACTCGAGGAAATTTGTCTATCCTTTGACCCAAAACAGCCCCTATAGCGTAGTAAGACGAATCACACATAATCTCAAATGGATAGGACCAATTCGGGGGCTGCATGATAGGAGCAGTGCTCAAGAGAGAGCGCAGTGTGGTAAAGGCTTTCAGACAAGCCTCATCAAAGACAAAGGGAACATCCTTGGCAAGAAGATTGCACAAGGGCCTAGTGATTTTACTGAAGTCTTTGATAAATCGCCGGTAAAAATCGGCATGTCCAAGGAAGGACCTAACCTGCTTGACAATGGTAGGGGGTGGCAACTTAGCAATTAAATCGACTTTCGCACGATCGACCTCAATACCACGACTAGACACCACGTGTCCTAAGACAATACCTTCACGAACCATAAAATGACTCTTTTCCCAACTCATGACCAAATTGGTTTCACAGCAACGTTTTAAAACCTTGGAAAGATTAGAGAGGCAAGAATCGAAAGATGAACCAAAAACCGAAAAATCATCCATAAAAACCTCTAGATAATCTCCAATCATGTCAGAGAAAATGGCAGTCATGCATTGTTGGAATGTGCTAGGAGCATTGCATAGGCCGAATGACATGCGCCTATAGGCAAAAGTGCCAAAAGGGCAAGTAAAGGTGGTCTTTTCTTGGTCCTCGGGGTATACTACAATTTGGTTATATCCAGAATAACCATCTAAAAAGCAATAAAAGCTCTGCCTCGCAAGTTTTTCTAGAATTTGGTCAATGAAAGGAAGTGGAAAGTGATCCTTCCTAGTCCTAGAATTAAGTTTCCTATAGTCGATGCATACTCGCCACCCAGTGGTAGCTCGAGCAGGGACTATAATACCCTCATCATTTGCAATTACAGTGAGATCGGACTTTTTAGGCACAACTTGGGTAGGAGCTACCCAAGCACTATCAGAGATGGGGTAAATAATACCCGCATCCAACAACTTCACAACCTCTTTCATAACCACTTCCTTCATGTTGGGATTGAGCTTTCGCTGCATTTCCCATGAAGGCATAGCTCCCTCCTCAAGATGGATTCGGTGCATGAAAATAGACGGATCTATACCCTTAAGATCGGCAACCGACCACCCTATGGCTTGTTTATTCTCATCTTGAACTTTCATGAGCTTACACTCCTGCTCTACACTCAAATCAGAAGCAATGATAACCGGAAGAGAGTCATTAGCACCTAGAAACTTATACTTAAGATTAGCCGGTAAAGGCTTCAACTCAAGTTTCGGGGCAACCTCTAGAGATGTAGGCATGGAGGTACTAGACAATTGAGGCAAGGCCTCGACTTTAGGCTTCCAAGGTAGGTTGCCTAATGCAGGAGTTGACTCGAGAATCTGATTCACCTCTAGAATAGACTGGTCAATATCAAAATCTTCATAATTAAAATGTGCCAGACATGACTCTAAAGGATCCTGGGACAAAATAAAAGGCAAAGCCTCCTTTATTGCATGGTCAATGACATCTACAAACGAGCAATCCTCAAAGTGATGAGGGTGCGTTACAGCATGGTACACTTGAAGCTTAGCCTTCATATTACCAAATGAAACTTCCATGATACCCGACCAACAATGTAGGACTGCATTTGCAGTCACAAGAAGAGGTCTACCTATGATGACAGGAATTTGGGGTCTAGTGGTATTTACAGGCTCCATATCTAGAACAATAAAATCAGCCGGAAAGACAAATGACTCGATCTTAACTAACACATCCTGTAACACACCCCTAGGAACCTTGGTCGACTTATCGGCAAATTGTAACATGGTGGGTGTAGGCTTGAGCTCACCGAGCTCCATCTTCTCATACACAGAGTATGGAAAAATATTCACACTGGCCCCATAATCGATCAAGGCCCGGTCTACATAGTGACTCCCTAAGAAGCAAGGAATAGTCGGAGTACCCGGGTCTTTACGTTTGACAGGGACATGGTATTGAACCACAACACTTGCCACATCCGAGAGGACCGTTGATTTAGCGAAATGCACACGCTCCTTGCGCTGTTGAGTACATAGGTCCTTCAAGAATTTGGCATATGAGGGAATCTGCTTAATGGCATCTAAGAGTGGTAGATTAATGTGCACTTGCTTAAAAACTTCTAACATCTCACTCAAAGACGCTCCCTTTTTTTTTCCTCTTACTGGCGCAACCAACGCTGATGGGAATAGAGCCTTTGGCACATAGGATGCCAATGGGTCATTAGAATTGGAGGGAAAGTTATCCCTCTTAGGCTCACTCATTATACTTTTCCCTTTCTCATTCTGACTCTTTTTCTTCTCACTCACTTCCCCAACCTTAGGAACTCTAGACACATTCCCGTCCTCATTAACTCTCTCCTCAACCTTATTATCAACTACTTTACCATTCCTCAAAGTAGTGACCACTTTTACCTCCTCATGATAGTGAGAGTCCTGTGAAGATGAACTCTCAGCTAAATGCACTCCTTTAGGGTTATTGATGGGTTGACTCGGAAGTCTTCCCTCCTCTCGACGGCTCAGGGTGGTCGCGATTTGCCCAACTTGAGTCTCTAACTTAGCAATGGATTGTGAATGAGAACTCAGGAGTTGACTATTAGCTTCTATGTTTTTCAGAGCTTTAAGGACTTGCTCTTTGAAACCACTACTCCTTTGGCTTTGAGGTGCTTGCGATGGGTTGACACTTTGGTTTTGCGATTGGGATTGAATGTGAGGTGGTCTATAAGGTGGTGCAGCATTAGAATTTCCCCCTTAGAAGTTGGACCTAGGGGCTTGCTGATAGGGGTTACTCGACCCTTGGAACTGGTTTCCTGTCCCTTGGGAAGGTTGAGACCACCGCAAGTTAGGGTGACTCTTCCATCCCGGATTAGAAGTATTCGAATAAGGATCATTCCTTGGGTTAGAGAACCCTTGGGCTGCATGGACCTGTTCCTGGACAAACTCGGGATACTGGGGAGCCATAGGACACGACAGAGTGTCATGACTATCATCTGCACAGATATCACACACCGCACTCACTGGAGTCACAGATGAAGAAAAAGTCCTAGGTGGTTGACCTTGAGCAGCAAGCAGTTGATCCATTTTCATAGACAATTCTGCCACTTGTTGGTTTATCACTGTGGTACTCTCTACCTCATATACACCTTTCCTAGAATTAGAGGTTGAAGATGAACCTCTATCATTTTGATTCATCGAGGCCATAATGACAGAGTCCTCACTGAGAATTTCAAATAAATCCCATGCCTCCTCAGCACTCTTCCTCAAAATTGCACCTCCACTCGCAGAATTCACTAGACTCTTATCTTTAGCACATAAACCCTGGAAGAACGACTGGACAACTTGCCAATCAGGAATACCATGAAGGGGACACAATCGAAGGAGTTCCTTCATTTTCTCCCATGACTCATGAAATGGCTCGCCCTCTCTCTGAACGAAATGGGTAATAGCATACCTCATTTGAGTGGTACGACCAATAGAGTAGAACCTAGCCAGAAATAATGTCTGAAGGTCAGACCAAGTGGTGACAGGCTCTGTGGTCCTAAGGGTGTTAATCCAGGTCTTGGCTTTATCTCGCAGAGAATAAGAGAACAGAAGGAGTTTAATGGCATCAGCAGTGAGGTGATCAGCCCAAACAAGGGAGGTTATTCCTTGCTTGTGATCAATATTTAAATTTATAAATGACTCGTGCTTAAAACCTCAATTCGTTAGAAAAGTAATTAGTGCACGGGTGTCGAACACAGGGACTAATGGCTGAGTTACGAGAAGTTATTCTGAATCTGATTTTAGTTACCAAACGATTTCTCAATTTTGAAGAGTTGGTTATTTGTTTAAACTAAAGAACATAAAAATATGATTAAATCAAATTAAAGGAAAACCTCGGGTTTCGAATCCACTTTAGTTAGGGAATTATTATGCATATGATTAACGCATAGGCTTCGCAATCGTTTATGATCAGTGATGATCTAAACTACAAGAATAAATCATCAAAAATATATTATGCTTGTGTTCATATAGTAAACTCATCCAAATAAGGCATAACCTGTCAAGCGAAGCATGCACAGGTTATCCTAGTTAGGCATGAACAAACTAATGAACCCAAAAGTATTCAATCAATACTATTGCACAACCAATATGAATATAATCACAGAAAACATTCATATTCAAATATAAAAGATTCATTAAGGAACAGATTGCACAAAATGGCAATCTCTCAAAGTTGTACAATTATCATAAACCTATTACAAAACCTTAAACCTTAATCGGAACATAATCAAACCACTAACCAAGCTTCATCTACACCCAAGGAGAAGAGTTTAGCTGCTCATGATTGGGGCTGAATCACCGGAGGTCTTCGTTCCTTCCATGTGCAGCCAAAAACCAAGTTTAATTGTATGAGAGAGATGATGAAGGGATGAAAGAGAGAGATGAAGTGTAAAAGAGGCTAGGTTAGGTCTGGATATACCAAAGAAGTCTGAAAAGTTCCTTTAAATACTGAATAACAAACCTACCAAAATTGAACTCTCCAAAAACAACTTAAAAAGCAGTTAAAAATCGCGTGCACGGCTCCCGAGGACCCCCCTATCGATAGGCAAGGGATAGCCTATCGATAAGGATCACAAAATAGAAAACATCTGCCCTGTCTATCGATAGGCTGGCTGTCTGGCTATCGATAGGCAAGCCCTATTGATAGGCCATCGATAGGCCAGCTATCGATCAACTCCAAAATGCCCCATTTGCTTCGTTTGTGCTTCCAGAAGGTGCCCATGTACTTCTTTGCATCCTTTTGAGTGTTTTTCCTTCCCTTTGACTCCACTTGTAGCTTCATTCGGGAACGTTTACAGAGAACCCACCTCAAAAGTGCTCGAATTACTGCTTTTATGAAGAATTCCTACAAAACACGGGGAAAAACAATAAGTTCATGGTTTATGACTATTAAATAACAAAGTTCAAGTAAAATCTGGTAATAATAAGTCGAAAAGACTCAATAAGTGCATTGATTGCAGAGCAATCACACCCTCCAACTTAAACTTTGCTAGTCCCTAGCAAACCACTGAATCTTAAAACAATATTAAAATAAAGAAAAACTAACTACTCATAAACAATAAAACTAAATAAAAACCACTTTCGCAGGGAATTGCGATTGCATTTAGCGTATGCAACAAGCCTTTAAACCCCTAGGTTACCCCTAGTGGACGAGTTATAGTCTCGTGAGGGTTTGCAGAAATGACACCTACAAACATAAGGACTTACTCAATAAAAAAAATAGAAAAGACTCAACGAAACACGCAAACCCAACAGATAAACAATTCCCATACTTGATTACTCGAACATTACATGCATACTACACCACTGAAAATACATAACTCGTGTACAACTAGGACTAGTTCTGAATAAACAAGTTCTCAAATGTGTATGTGGGTGTAACCAATGGTGAATGAACATGTAACGTTTAAAGCTCATAAAAGTAACCCTGTGGTGAATTTCAACTTCAAATTCTCTCTATGGTGTTCACTCGCAAAAATTATTTCACTTAATTGGGTATGAATCATGTAAAATGTCCCATCAAGAATATATAAGTTGGAAAACTCATACATAAAGCTCAAGGAATAGAGAGTACTGAAATAAGAACAATTATGCACCAAAATTCACTAATTTATATCACACATATGGCATGGAAATAAATAATATTCATAAGGGAACAATAAGCAGAATTAAAATAGAAACCAAGGACTTGTATTAGCTTTAATGTAATTGGGTTACAAAAAGAATGGTTCACCAAAAATGGGATGACTTAAACATGTGGTTCATGTTAGAAGTGTGCCCTAAAACCAATTAGAAGGTTGTACTTAGGGAACTTTATTTCATTTATGTTATTGTATGAATCTTATTCATCTATAGAATGACTTTATTATTATCATGTAAACTTGTGTTATTTATAACTGTTCATGATAATGTCCTTGAATAGTATGATAGAGAATTGTATCTCAAGTGTTGAGAGAGAGAGAGACATATGATTCTCAAGAACATCTATTCTAGATATGTTCCTG
>JAESVK010059191.1:0-15064 GCA_017140935.1 Hamamelis virginiana | reverse complement strand
TTGAATGTCAAAAGCTGCTCATGTGTATAGTCACATTTGTAATCCTCATACCTGAGACACCACTAGTTATCTTATATATGAATTACTAGAGTTTGATAGTATCTTGTACACCCTTAATCATGAGGATGTAATCGGTGCTCATTGGCTTTAGTAAGTTGTATATGAAGATAGGTGAGTGTGCAGTAGGGGATCACCACCCTTAATATCAAAGGGAGAATGTCACAGTTAATTCACAAATAATAACTCAATGAAGTCTTTGGCCAAAGCAGAAGGTAACCAAGGAAAAGAGTTTTCATGGGTTAACCTAATTGAGTTTATATTTTGGTGAATGGCTAACACATGATTAAGTTAGGGTTTGACATGAATCCATACCCGAATAACTTAATCGTGACATTATTTGGTGAAGGATTATTTATTACACGAAGGGTTTATTTATATTCGTATATTCACCCACACCTAGGGCACGTCATGATATGTTGCTAGATGTCACTCATGACTAGTGTAGGCCTAATGATAAGTGTTATCATTGAGGGCAAATTTGGAATAGTTTTAATTGAACCAAAAATAGAAAGTTTCTATTTTGGGAAACATGCGATGTTCCCGAGCCACTACTAGGTTGGGGTGAACCCAATGGGTCACACACATTAAAGCTTAAGTGATCTTCTTGAATTTGTGAGAGGGGATATTCTAATTTGTGTATGAGTTTAATCCTTATTATTAAGGGTTAATAATTAAAAGGATTAAGGATACACTAAACTAGGATAAACCTATTCTTATATGGTGTTTGGTCATGCTAGCACTAGTAACCAAACATCATTGAAAGAGGAGAGAGTCTATAAATAAGAGGGATAGGCCTAGGGTTTCATAATCCAACTCATAAAAGTGAGCCTCTCTCTCTCATTGCCGCCACTCTCTCTCTCTCCCTCTCAAGCTTGCATTCTCTTTAAGAGTTGTGGAGATCAAGGAGTTCAAGGAGTCTTAGGCTCGTGTGGACTTCATTGGAGGCTTCCATATTTTTGGAGCTCGAGGTTTCGCGAGGATTCACGGCAAGGATTGGAGGATAGCATCTACAAAGGAACACAAGTAAGCTTTAATTAATGTTTGATTAATTGTTTTGATTCGTTTTTATAGTTTGAGTTCGATTCTTGGATGAATATCAATGGGAAATTTTTATTGTTTACATTCCGCTGCGTTCCCATGGCGTTTTCTTTCAGTGGTATCAGAGCCAACTCAAACCTATGATTCGAATCATGAATGGCATAGCTTGGCATGTGTTTAAAATATGTTTATTAATTGGAATCCCGTTTTTCTGGAGCATGCCCACTTGTTTGGCTTGTATCTTGATCAAAACATATCCAAATCGCATGAGGTCGGTCTTGTTTCGATCGTGACTCGATATAGAACGTTTCTATATCAATTTTGGAATTTTTACAAGCCATTAAGGCAGCGTTTGGAGGCAAAACAGCTGCTGGACAGAACACAGATTTTCTGTAGAATAGCCTTCGTGGGGTGGGTGACGGCTAGGGTGAAGGGGGCTGCCTCTAGGGTTTGAAACCCTAATTAAATTCAGTTATTCAAGGGTTTATAAACCCTAGATTGGACGGCCATGATTGATGGATGAGATTCCATCAATTTTAGAAACTCATTCATAATAGGAAACTTAGTAAGATTAGGAGTTGCCAATTTCAACTAGTTTCCTATTTGATAACCAATATCCTATTTAGTATAAGATACTAATTAGGTAAATTCTAATGAGATTAGAAGTTAATTAATAAGATTAATTAATTATTTGGTGGCTGGAAATTTAGAGTTTTAGAAACTCTAAGATGATAAGCTAAGTTTCCTAATTCAAATAGATTTCTATTTTGCACTTTCTTTGATAGTCAAATTTTGTGTAAATTGCAATCCTTGTTGAAATAGGATATATATTATTTGATGACTTAAAATAGGTTTTTAGAAATCCTATTATTATTTTGATTAGTATATGATATTGGATATTCTATATTATCAAAATAAGAAACCCCAAGACCCAAACACCCATGAGATTCACGGCCACAAAAGGGTTTACAAACCCTAGTGTGTCACGGCCACTAGGTGGCTTGTTTGTCATTCTTACTTCTTCACAAATATTTTATTGCATGTTTTTCTAAGTTATAAAATTTTTTGGAAAGTTTTGTAATTAAAAAATGTGAGGAAAATAGAATGAAAGTGATATTGGGTTTTGGAAACCCTAATTGTCATTTTAGGGTTTTGAATTTAAACAAGTGTTGTTTTAGCATTTTAATTCGATTAAAAAGCTTGGGGGTCATCAATATTAATATATTAAGGTGTTCTAATTGTTAGTACATGAAAATATATTGATATGATAATTTTTATATAATTTTGAAAGTCAAAACAGTATGCTGTTTTTCTGGGCAGCAACTTATATCATTTTGTAAAATCTTTGAAAATTGTTTTTATTGATTTTTACAATAGGCCACCTATCGACTTCACTAATATAAGGTCTTAACTAGTTATAGGAAGGGTTCCCATAATTTATTTTGACCTTTAGATAGCCGCACTAAGTATTTTGTGATCAATACTCAAATCTGTATAGATTTGGAGTTGAAGTCACAAAACGCTTTAAAGTGAAAACAAACGTTGGAATCACTTAACGAGACCCCTGCCATTGGAAAGAACACTGAAAATCCTAGTGAAATGAAGTGTTCTTGTATTTTAAAAGTTGTTTTAAAAGGTGCAAATAATTATTACAAAACAGCAGGCAGATTCTTGGTGTTTTGAGAAAACACTAAAAGTAAAGTGTTACTTTAATTTTAAATACATGCCATTGCCATTTATCTTTTGTTCCTTTGAATGCTTTATTTTATACAATTAGATTGTATAATAAATGGAAATTTATGGACTTAAAAGACCAATTAAAATGAGATGTGATTGGCCGCATGAGATGTGTTTTCTTTTATGGGTTATAAATTTAAGTTGTTAAATTTTTGTGATGTAATTTTAATTAAGGCTTGCATGCCTTCTCCCTTTTCTCCCAAATGTATTCCCCTATTTCTTTATACCCTTTCTTTGTTTATTGTAAATATACTTTGAAGATCGAGAAGGTACATGGTGGACCCGAGGATACATGGAGCAGTGGGAGGACAAAGAGAAGACCTTGAGAAGTTTTTTTCTTTTATGTAATAGTTACAGGTTAAAATTACGATCACATAACCCACATTAGACCTAGGGCTCAGCTAATGGCTCTAGTTGGGCCCAACCTTAAAAGTCCATAAACTTTCCATAAGGCCCATATATATGCTAGACGTATGTTTTAGGGGCCCATTAACCATATTATTATATGTCCTTAATGATAGTGTCCCTTTCCTTAATGGACAGTGGGAGTATCATTATTGCACTAATAATAAAGAATGGTTAATGAATTTATATATGTGATATATGTATGCATGCAATGTATGTTTAAATCCGATGAGACCTAAAACCCCTCGTTTTCAAATTTAAATTGTAAGGAAGAGGCATACGAGTGCTTTATCCTAGCCTCCTACCATTACAAGATAGGTGGATTCTTGTGGTGGATGTGTTTGGCTGCAGTTATGCGGGAACACATTCATTCTGAGGGTTCATACTAGCTTGTTACATATTGGATATCATGAGGTGCGATAATGGGGCATTCCAAGAACCTATTATGTGAGGGATGCAACATTCAATTGACCATACTCATGTGAATTGTAGGTGCAATTTAACTAAAGAGCACTATCCAAGAACCTATTATGTGAGGATACTGCAATTTAGTGGCTAAAGGAAGGTTGGAAATTGCTCGAGAAGCATTGGGTAAGAGTTATCCACCCCTTTGGATTAGTGGTCCAAGAACCTATTATGTGAGGTCCACTAGTTCAAATGGGACCCCAATCCCCATTAAGAATTCAGTCCTGAATTCTCGAATCCTATAGAGGGTGTATGGGATTTGATAAAATAGTGGGAGACACCATAAAACAAAAGACCAAGTTATTATGGTATATTAAATGAAATATTTTAATAATCTGTTACTAATTTTTGTAGATATCATAATGGTTATACTCACACAAATATCTGAAAATGAAAATGACTATTGTTTGACTGAACCTTATAAAGATAAGAGGCTTATAGAATTTGGAAGAGTTCCTAATTCAGGATTTTATCTATCACTAAGCGATGCTTCCTCTTGGGTATTAGATACCGGTGCTAGTTCTCATATATGTAAAAATATTAAAGAACTAAGAGAAAGCAGAAAATTAAGTCAAGATCAAGTTACCCTTCGAGTGGGAAATGGGGCAAGCATTGCTGCATTAGCTGTTGGGACTTGTGACTTAAACCTTCCATCTGGACATGTCATGAAATTAGAAAACTGTTTATTTATGCCAGGATTAGTCAGGAACATTATTTCGGTTTCTACCTTATCTTGTTCTGGCTATGAATTTGTTTTCAATAGAGATAGTTGTACTATTTCTATTGGGAATAAATCTGTCGGCTCTGGCATATATTTAAATGGTTTATATTTTTCTTAAACATGGATGGTAGTGTCAACTGCTTATAGGATAGACATGATGCCAAGAGGCATAAAAGACATCGAGATGAGAAAGACTCAACCTATGTATGGCATTTGAGATTATGTCATAATAGTGAGGAGAGGATCAACAAGTTAGGGAAGGATGGGCAACTGGGCTCATATGTACTTGTACCCTTACCTACTTGTGAACCTTGTCTCATGGGTAAAATGACCAAATCGCCTTTTACTGGTCACAGTGAGAGGGCAGGAGACATACTGGGGCTAATACATTCTGATGTATGTGGACCTTTAAATAAGGTTGCCAGGGGTGGTTCAACCTACTTTATTACCTTTACCGATGATCGCTCGCGGTTTGGGACTGTGTATCTTATGAAACACAAGTCTGAATCTTTTGAAAAGTTCAAAGAATTCAGAGCTGAAGTAGAGAAACAAACTGGCAAGAGTATTAAAGCTCTTCGATCAGATCGAGGAGGAGAATATTTAACCACTGAGTTTTTAGATCATCTGACTGAGGCTGGCATATTATCACAGTGGACTCCTCCTGGTACACCTCAGCTGAATGGTGTATCTGAAAGGAGAAATCGTACTTTGATGGACATGGTACGATCGATGCTAAGTTACACTGATATGCCAATATCCTTCTGGGGATATGCATTAGAAACAGCCGCTTATCTATTAAATAGGGTTCCTTCCAAATCTATCCCGAAGACACCCTATGAGATATGGTATGGGAAGAAACCAAGCCTAAAGCATCTAAGGGTTTGGGGTTGCGTTGCATATGTTAAGAACCAAAATGCAACAAAACTGGAAGCAAGGTCAGACAAGTGTAGGTTTGTAGGGTACCCAAAAGAGTCTTTGGGATACTAATTTTATCACACTAGTGAAGAGAAAGTCTTTGTTAGTAAGTTTGCTGTCATTCTTGAAAGAGATTTCATACAAGAAGAAGGCAAAGGTCAAGTGATAGATCTCGAGGAATTATCCGAGAGTACGCAAACCAACATTGATACCACACCTGCCCCTGTTGAGGCAGTTCCTACTGTTACACCACCACTTCGTAGATCTGGTAGAATATCTGCTCCTCCTGTAAGATATGGGTATCTCCATGATTTTAGTGAGGAATTGTTACTTGGCGACAAGGAACATCCAGATGATCCTACCACTTACGAAGGAGCGATGTTGGACATCGACTCGAGAAGATGGCAAGAGGCCATGCAATCTGAAATGGATTCAATGTATTCCAATGAAGTCTGGACTTTAGTAAATCCACCTGAAGGTATAGTACCTATAGGCTGTAAATGGATTTACAAAAGGAAGATAGGCTCAGATGGAAAGGTAGAGACCTATAAAGCTAGGCTAGTGGCAAAAGGGTATAATCAGAAACAAGGTGTTGATTATGAGGATACTTTTTCGCCGGTAGCCATGATGAAATCCATTAGGATCTTGCTAGCTATAGCAGCATACTATGACTATGAGATATGTCAAATGGATGTAAAGACCGCCTTTCTAAATGGAAACATGGAGGAAGATCTTTATATGGAACAGCCTAAGGGCTTTATATCCAGTGGTGAGGACCACAAGGTATGCAAACTACAGCGGTCTATTTATGGACTAAAGCAAGCTTCTCGAAGCTGGAACATCCGATTCAACGAAGCAGTCAAATCGTTTGGCTTTATTCAGAGTATGGATGAACCATGTGTGTATAAGAAGGTTAGTGGGAGTGCAGTCACTTTTCTTGTCCTATATGTGGACGATATCCTTATCATTGGGAATGATACGGGAATGATTTCATCTGTAAAGCTTTGGCTTTCTAGTAACTTCTCCATGAAGGATTTGGGAGAAGCGACCTATATACTGGGTATAAAGATCTATAGAGATAGATCTAAGAGGTTGCTTGGTCTCTCACAATCCATGTACATAGATAAGATACTGAAGATGTTAAGTATGGAGAATTCCAAAAAGGGGTTTGCTTCCCTTTAGACATGGAATTCATCTCTCTAAGGATATGTCTCCAAAGACAGATCAGGAGAGAGAGCATATGAGTAAGATCCCTTATGCATCTGCTGTGGGGAGTCTTATGTATGCTATGCTATGTACTAGACCTGATATTAGTCATGCTGTAAGCGTTGTCAGCAGATATCAGTCTAACCCAGGTGAGGCACACTGGGTAGCAGTCAAGGGTATCCTTAAGTACTTGAGAAGAACTAAGGATTTATTTCTTGTCCATGGAGGAGATGAGCTTAAAGTAGATGGTTTCACTGACTCTAATTTTCAGTCAGACATCGATGATAGAAAGTCTACATCTGGATATTTGTTCACCTTAAGTGGTGGAATGTTTAGTTGGAAGAACTGTAAGCAGTTACAGTGGATTCCACTACAGAGGTTGAGTATGTAGCCACCTCAGAAGCGAAGCTGTTTGGAGAATATTGAATCGCTCAATATTATAATCTTATGTCTCATCAGAAGTCCAAGCACATTGAAAAGCGCTTCAATATGATTTGAGAAATCATGAATAGAGGAGATATCAGTATGCAAAGAGTAGCATCTGAGGATAACACCGCAGACCCACTTACCAAGGCTCTTACTCTGAAGACCTTGGAGCAACATCTTGAGAAGATGGGTATGAGATACATCACTAACTGGGTTTAGTGCAAGTGGGAGATTGTTAGAAGTGTGCCCTAAAACCAATTAGTAGGTTGTACTTGTTAGAAGTATGCCCTAAAACCAATCCTAAAGGGTATATTGAGTTTCATATTATCTATATATGGAGGGTATAACTTATCTAATATGTTCTCACATATATGATAAGGTCCATGAATAAATGATAAGAGAAATATGCATCTCAAAGAGTTGAGATAGAGAGACTGATATTTCTCATATACATCTATTCTAAAAGAGTTCCTACTCAAAGGTTTATTAAAGTGGATATTTAATTAACCGTATGAAGAGTAGCACAGATTTAAACCAACTCATATGGAGGATAGGTAGTCTTTCCTATCAGTGTAGTGACACTTAGGTTAATCTGTGGGTGCATATTAGAGAATATGTACACTGAACATGATCTGCAAAGAGTATTCCTATGGTAGTTCTGTCAAAGGAATATTCTAGTGTTATGTCCATTAATTTGGTAGTCCTTAGACCTGAGACACCATAGCTGTCTTGTGCATAGGTTGCTAGAGTTTGATAGTATCTCGTACAGCCTTATCCATAAGGTTGTAATCGGTGCTTATTGGCTCTAATGAGTTATGCATGAAGATGGATGAGTGTGCAATAAGGGATCATCACTCTCAGTTATATGAGAGAGAATGTCAGGATAAGTTCACAAAGATAATTCTCAAAGGGAACCTCTGGCCAGAGTGATAGGTAAACAGTGAAAAGTGTTTCACTGCGATTACCTTATTGAGATTATATTTTGTGGGACAGATATCAAGTGGTTGAGATAGGGTTTGACTAAAACCATACCTATTATCTTAACTGTGACATTAGGGGATGAAGGATTAAATAACATGAAGGGTTCACATAGTTCTGCTATTCACCTAAACCTAGGGTATGTCATGATATGTTGCTAGATGTCACTCATGACCAGTGAAAGCCTATTGATAAAGTGTTATCAATGAGGGCAAAATTGGAATCGTTCCAATTGAACCTTAAAATAGAAAGTTTCTATTTTTGGGAGACATAGAGATGTCCCTGTCACTGCTAGGTTAGGGTGAACCCAAAGGGTCACACACAATAGAGAGTAAGTGAGTTCCTTAAGCTTATGGGAGGGGAATCCTATCATGGAGTTTGTTTGACTTTAATAATTAAACGTTAGTTGATTAAAAGTCAACACTAACCGAGAATAGGATTACTCTATTCGAGGATGATTGGTCATGCTAGCACTAGTAACCAAACACCCCCCAAAGAGGAGAAAGTCTATAAATATGAGTGTTAAACACACTCTAGGTTAAGAGGAAACCCTAGGGCCGAAATCTCTCTCCTCTCCCTCTCCATTCGAGCTTGCCACAAAGGGTTGTGGAAGACTAGAAAAGCTTTCGGAGTTTTGCTCTCGTGTGGATACGCTTTGGAGGTTTCATGCTTTTGAAACTCGAAGGATTCCTACACCGAAGAACACATTCAAGTAAGCTTTTATATGCTTTGATTAATTGTGTTTTGTTTATATATATGATCCTAATGCTTGAATCGATTCATATTGGTTTTGTGAACATGGATGTTTTTTATTAAACGAAAAAGTTTTGTTTTTGCTCTCTTCCGCTGCGCATCCATGTCTGTGGTTTTCACAGAACCTTTCAGGGAACTTTATTTCATTTATGTTATTGTATGAATCTTATTCATCTATAGAATGACTTTAATATTATCATGTAAACTTGTGTTATTTATAACTGTTCATGATAATGTCCTTGAATAGTATGATAGAGAATTGTATCTCAAGTGTTGAGAGAGAGAGAGACATATGATTCTCAAGAACATCTATTCTAGATATGTTCCTGATCATAGGTTTATTTATTTGGGCGATAATAAACCATTATGATTAGCTCAGGTTATACTAGCTCCAATGGGAGGATGGTGAGTCTCAAGCCATCTGTGTAGAGACACTATAGTAAACCTGTGGGTGCTTGTTAGAGAACAAGTACACTGAACGTGACCAATATGAGTACAGCTTATGGAGATGTATTTGAATGTCAAAAGCTGCTCATGTGTATAGTCACATTTGTAATCCTCATACCTGAGACACCACTAGTTATCTTATATATGAATTACTAGAGTTTGATAGTATCTTGTACACCCTTAATCATGAGGATGTAATCGGTGCTCATTGGCTTTAGTAAGTTGTATCTGAAGATAGGTGAGTGTGCAGTAGGGGATCACCACCCTTAATATCAAAGGGAGAATGTCACAGTTAATTCACAAATAATAACTCAATGAAGTCTTTGGCCAAAGCAGAAGGTAACCAAGGAAAAGAGTTTTCATGGGTTAACCTAATTGAGTTTATATTTTGGTGAATGGCCAACACAGGATTAAGTTAGGGTTTGACATGAATCCATACCCGAATAACTTAATCGTGACATTATTTGGTGAATGATTATTTATTACACGAAGGGTTTATTTATATTCGTATATTCACCCACACCTAGGGCACGTCATGATATGTTGCTAGATGTCACTCATGACTAGTGTAGGCCTAATGATAAGTGTTATCATTGAGGGCAAATTTGGAATAGTTTCAATTGAACCAAAAATAGAAAGTTTCTATTTTGGGAAACATGCGATGTTCCCGAGCCACTACTAGGTTGGGGTGAACCCAATGGGTCACACACATTAAAGCTTAAGTGATCTTCTTGAATTTGTGAGAGGGGATATTCTAATTTGTGTATGAGTTTAATCCTTATTATTAAGGGTTAATAATTAAAAGGATTAAGGATACACTAAACTAGGATAAACCTATTCTTATATGGTGTTTGGTCATGCTAGCACTAGTAACCAAACATCATTGAAAGAGGAGAGAGTCTATAAATAAGAGGGATAGGCCTAGGGTTTCATAATCCAACTCATAAAAGTGAGCCTCTCTCTCTCATTGCCGCCACTCTCTCTCTCCCCCTCTCAAGCTTGCATTCTCTTCAAGAGTTGTGGAGATCAAGGAGTTCAAGGAGTCTTAGGCTCGTGTGGACTTCATTGGAGGCTTCCATATTTTTGGAGCTCGAGGTTTCGCGAGGATTCACGGCAAGGATTGGAGGATAGCATCTACAAAGGAACACAAGTAAGCTTTAATTAATTGTTTTGATTCGTTTTTATAGTTTGAGTTCGATTCTTGGATGAATATCAATGGGAAATTTTTATTGTTTACATTCCGCTGCGTTCCCATGGCGTATTCTTTCAGTTCAGGTATCTACCCTAAGTCATCCCCCTATATCTAAACCCATAAGAACTGACTGACCGACTGACAAAACGACATAAAACTACACACTAGACAGGACTAGACAAAACAGGAAAAGACAGAACACAATGAAACTAAACACCACTCTCATCAGCATCAGAACGCTGCTCAACTCGAGCTCTCATATCATCTTGTGGACCCTCCGGTACCACATCCTCTGCATGAGTATCCCCAGCTGGGATCTCAGCTCCAACCTCATCAGGCTCATCAAACAGTGCAAAATCAGCAGCAGTGAGAGATAACTCCTGCTGAATACGCCAAAGATAGCTCGGATCTGCTCCTGCTCTCGCATAATAGTCTGCTGCCCCTCCAAAAGCTGCCGAAGCATATTCTCAATACTAGGCTGTGCAGGCATACTGGATGGCTCACCCTCGACAGATGGCTCAAGTGGCTCAGATCTTGGCTCACTAGCAGGGACAACCGGCCTCTTCTTCTTCTTCATTCCCCCACTTGCCTGAGCTCTAGCGGCTTTCTGAGCCCGCTCAATAGTAACCGGAGTGATAGGACCCTCACCCCTTAAAAATGTCTCTTCGGTATCCACTCCAGCTTCTATACAGAGTTTGGTGATCATTTGGGGAAAGGGCATGTTATTGCGAGGTCTGGCAATGATGTAGGACTTAATTTCATTGAAAATTAAAAGTGCAATATCCATAGTCGTCTCTGCCATAAACTCGACTAGTAATTGCATTGCCTCTAAAGATGCCAAAGAATCTATCCCGCGAGGTCGAAGATTTGCAAATAACAGCTTATTCACAGTTGCATACTCTGGTTTCAAGTTACCTGCTGAAAACAGTTTCCCGTCCCCTTTATTCTCATCCAGACAAGCAATGGCTGCACAGGCCTGAGGGCCTTTCGGAACATAACCTCCATGGGGATATTCCACAGACTGTGGAACAGGTCGCTCACATCCCAGATGCGCAGCAATCATATCAACAGAGACTGAAACAGTAAGGTCTCCAATCTCAGCAGTAATAGTCTCATCATCAAACTCATCCTCTCTCGCTGCAATATAAAACTGGCGTACTAAAGAGGGTTTGTATCCCTCACCCTTCTCCATCCACGCAGTCAATTCGCGCCACAATAGCTTCTGAACAATAACGCTATCCTCGCCAAAAGAGGTAGCACTGACATAACGCTCGCAATTGAATCTGCGAGACTCAATGAATTCTTCCCAAGACTGTGTATTTCCTTTCTTCTTTTTCTTTGGAGGGGGTGCAGCAGGCATACGCTGAGTCTGAGTGCCAGCCTCTTTGGCTGGTCTCGTAGCTCGTGCGGGTGCATCAACAGAATCCACATCATCAGAATATGCACCCAAATCATCACCAGCTGGTCGTCTGTATCCTGGATCCGAAGCGGAGTCACTAAAATCTGTACTCGACTCAGACGACTCCTCCCTAACTCTCTTCCCCTTCCCTGCATAGGTGGCAGCAGTTGGCTGGCCGACGATGGAGCTTGGTCTTGGGGTATGCGCGGGATGAGAGCAAAAAAGGGTTTGGGTTTGAAAAAAAGGCCTTAGGTAAAAATTGAGTTTTGACCTACTAGGTAAATTTTTTTTTTTTTTTTTTTTTAAATTGGGCAAGCCTATCGATAGGCTAACACTGGGCTATCGATAAGGGCTAAAAAAAAGTTTTGCACACCCCCTGTCTATCGATAGGGGTGCTCTGGGATTGATAGGCCACCTATCGATGAGTCATACTTTTTGATTTTTTTCAATGTTTCTTCCTCCACCAGCTTCCAAAGCACTGACAACACCCTTTTTACATAAAATTTCACCCGACAACTGACTTTCGGCATATTTGGCACGAATGATTCTTTCTTCTCATTCCTGAACTGCCCGAAAACTGTCGTAAACCAAAAATCGAGTATCCATAACCAAAACCAAACCCTTCTTAGGAACCTAAGTGCAAGAATGAATGGATATGGAGGCCCGAACATGTGTTCAAGTGGTGACCAGACTCGACAGACGAAAAAAAAATAAAATAGACCGCCGACACAGGCTCAAGGACTCAAAAGAAAGCCTTGATTTCAAATTCAATTATGTTCCCAAATGATCAGAAGTTATCCATGCTATAATGTGCATAAAATTCAGCAAACATCGATGCATAATTCAAAACGAAAAAACCAAATACACTGAAATGATTAAAGAGTATTATTTATCCCAAGAAAGGTATGTATGGCTCAAAGTAAGCATAAAGGGTTATAAGTCTCCATTCTATTTCAAAGTTAACATTCATATGCTAAATTCATCAAGGAACATATCACCAATGTTCGTGCATGTTTATTATTTAAGAACAAGTTCAATTATCACTAGAGTCTTACTTTACATTTATTATGATCCAATGAGTATAATATATGCATGAAAATTGGAGAAATCAGCATAATAAATTGTTCTATTAAAAAAAAATGGCACTAATAAAATAAATCATATACATGCAAATATAGAACATATGAATGATAACAAACATAAATGCAAATGAAATAACACCCCCCTCCAACTTAAAACCCAACATTGTCCCCAATGATGGTAAGTGAAAAAGGAAACAAAAAGAAAAAAACTCAAAAGACAAAAAAAAAAAAAAAAAAATAGTGAAAAAAAAAAATTTGAACACCCCTCCAACTTAAATCCTAGCATTGTCTCCAATGATGGAGAACACCAAAGAACGGACTGAGAAGGATGGAACATTCAAGTACCGAACAAAAAAACTAACCGACACAGGGACTCTAAAAAATCGACACATGGGTTTCCTCCCAAGAAGAGCTAAGTTTAATGTCCTCAGCCATACGTAGTGGTAGTTCTCAGTTGAACTCATAAGTGGGGTCCTCAAGATTCATGGACTCAACCACCATACCATCCCGAGTCAAATCCCCATTTCCAAGGCCTTCGATGTAAGGCTTAAGCCTTTGGCCATTCACAGTAAATGAAGAACCATTACGGGGATTGCGAATCTCAATAGCACCGTGGAGAAAGACATTGGTAACCGTGTAAGGCCCATCCCATCGAGACCTTAGTTTGCCCGGAAATAATCGCAACTTGGAATTAAAAAGCCAAACTCGTTGACTAGGCTCAAAAGATTTTCGAGTAATATGTTTATCATGAAATTCCTTCATTTTGGCCTTATAAATTTTTGAACTTTCATATGCCTCGTTGCGAATTTCATCGAGCTCACTAAGTTGAAGTCGGCGGTGAGAACCCGCTTCCTTCATTTCAAAATTAAACTGACGAATAGCCCAAAGGGCTTTATGTTCGAGCTCAACGGGAAGATGGCATGGTTTTCCATAAACGAGCCGGTAAGGGGACATGCCAATGGGAGTTTTATAAGCTGTACGGTAAGCCCAAAGAGCTTCGACAAGTCTCAAAGACCAATCTTTACGGTTGGTTTTGACCGTTTTCTCCAAAATATGTTTTATCTCCCGATTGGACACTTCCACTTGCCCACTAGTTTGGGGATGATATGGGGTCCCGACTTTATGGGTAATGGAGTATTTGGCAACAAGTGCCGCAAAAGGTTTATTATTAAAGTGTGAACCTCCATCCCTAATGATAGCCCTAGGACACCTAAATCGAGAGAACACATTCTCTTGAAGGAACTTCAGAACTACCTTATGATCATTTGTCCTAGTGGCAACTGCCTCTACCCATTTAGACACATAATCCACAGCCACTAGGATGTATTCAAAACCATGAGAGATGGGAAAGGGTCCCATAAAATCAATACCCCAAACATCAAAAATTTCTACTATGAGAATCGGGTTTAAAGGCATCATATCTCTCCTAGACATAGAGCCCATCTTCTGGCAATTATCACAAGACCTACAGAAGTCCATAGAATCTCGAAACAAGGTAGGCCAGTAAAAACCACACTGAAGAACTTTAGCAGCGATCTTCTTGCCACTAAAGTGTCGACCACAAGCCAGAGTGTGGCAGAACTTCAAAATCTCATGCACCTCATTCTCAGGGATGCATCGGTGGATCACTTGGTCCGCACAGTACCTAAACAGAATAGGATTCTCCCAAAAATAATTTCTAATTTGTGAAAAGAATCGATCCCTGTCCTGTTTGGCCCAAGTAGAAGGTATAAGCCCTGTAGCAAAATAGTTAACAATGTGAGCGAACCAGGGCAAAGATACCTGAGAAACTGCGAATAATTGCTCGTCGGGAAAAGAATCCCGAATCGGAAGGGTATCACTATCCTTATCGGCTAGAATCCTAGATAGGTTATCAGCAACTACATTCTCCGACACTTTCTTATCCTGAATTTCAAAATCGATCTCTTACAAGAGAAGAATCCATCTAATCAACCTAGGCTTGGTCTCTTTTTTGGACAGAAGGTACCGTAGAGCAGCATGATTAGAGAAAACTATGACTTTAGACCCTAACAGATAAGAACGGAATTTATCTAAGGCATAGACAACAACTAGTAACTCTTTTTCAGTGGTGGTGTAGTTCATTTGAGCATCATCAAGAGTTTTACTAGCATAATATATAACTCGAGGAAATTTGTCTATCCTTTGACCCAAAACAGCCCCTATAGCGTAGTAAGACGAATCACACATAATCTCAAATGGATAGGACCAATTCGGGGGCT
>JAESVK010059189.1:0-13293 GCA_017140935.1 Hamamelis virginiana | reverse complement strand
TATATATATATATATATATATATGCCTTTTGAAAGTACCAGATCTTTGTGGGATGGAGGGAGTAGTATTTATAAACACAATACTGAAACTCTATTAGACAAATTTACCTATTGCATCAATAAAAATTTCAGCAAATCAAGTATACATATCACCCCATATATTTTCATTTAGCATAAGATGCATAAGCTTGAGCCACATCAAATTGAGACAAGAAGAAAATTTCAAACATCGTTTTGAAAATGTCCACAATTAGGGCTGTAAATGGGTTGAGCCACATCAAGTAATAGGTTGTTTAAGTTTGGCTTGATAAATTAAGGAGCTTAAAAATAAAGTTTGAGGCTTTAAGCTTGACTCACTTATATTATGAGCAAGCTCAAATGAATATTTTATTATTAAGTCAATTTGAGTCAAACTTGAATGTTTGATTATTTAAAAAATTAATGAGTTATTGAGCAAAGTAGTATTTTACTCGAACTAGGCTCGGCCTTTGGCATAGGCCCAAGAGGGCCTAGGGCCCCCAAAATATTTGCAAAAATTAGGGCCCCCAATTGGCTAGTCCCAATATATACCCAAAATAAATTTTTTAAAAATACATACTACAACCCAATATTCTTAGGGTGCGGTTACTGCAACCCCAATCTCCTCTTTCCATATCCCCAATTTTTCAATGCCCAAAATAGTTACGAGCAAATTCACTAATAAGGATGTAGTAATTTTAAAAAAGTCAAGTAAACCCATGGGGAGCTTCTCTCTACACTGAAAGCAAAAAAAAAAAAAAAAAAAAAAAAACCAAATTGCTTGCAAAAAAAAAAAAAAAAAAAGAGAAAAAAAAAAAAAAAAGAATAAGAAATAGGAAGTAGAAGAAGAAAGTCAACACTAAAAAAACATATCTTTATATATTATAAACACACTATAAGTTTGGACTTAGAAGTGAAAAAAAAAAAAAACACATATATAGAGCAGCTGTAAGAGAGAAGAACATACCTTTAAAAGAAAAGCTGGTCCTCCGGTATTATTATAGAGATGGGGAAGAAGAAGTCTCTGGTATCAAAACTGAAAAAAAATAAAATAAAATAAAATAAAACTTTCTTAAATAGATATAGAGAGAGAAGGAAAATAGAAAAAAGAAGAAGAAAGTCAAACTAAAATAACATATCTTGGTTATAAACATTGTAAGTCTTGACTTAAACTAAAAATAATCAAAATAAAGAGAAGTTGTAAGATAGAAGAAAAACATACCTGGAAGAAGAGATAAAAACTAAAATATATATATATATATATATATATATATATATATATATATATATAAACACACATCTTTAAAATTAAAAAAATAATTTTTTTCTTAAAAGGATTTAAAAAAAAAAAAAAAAAAACATATATAGATAAGAAGAAGAAGGAGAATAAGAACATACCTGTAAGAGAGAAGTGGGATGGTTTGCTGTAGAGAGTTCAAAAGAAAAGTTGTGGAGAGAAAGAGAGAGAGAGAGAGGGAGGGAGGTTGGTCTGCTGCGTGGAGAGAGAAGAGGAGAGATTATAGCAACCTAAATTAAATATGACACAGTTGGTTTTAAATATTTTATAAAATTCTGATTTTAAATATGACAATATATGAGATTATGGCAACCTAAAATATTAACTATATGGCATGCATTATATATGAGATTCTTATAAATAATAATAAAAAGAAAATTAATCAACACAGCAATAAAATGAAAAGAAAATAATGTTTACTTTTTATCGAAGTACGGTACATAAAAATAAAATTCATTTGGGTGTAAAAATTTATGAAATTAATAAAGATTCATTAAATATTAATGTGAGGAAGGAATCCTATGAAATAAAAGTACAACTAATTCAACTATTTTCCAATTGCTTGCCCGCAATATTTGCCATATATCTGTAAAAAAAAAAAAAATACAATTTTTTAAATAAGCCATACATAATAATGAGGTAAAATATAATTATTTCATTGTATATTAAGAATCAAATACCTTGTGATTTTCATGAACATTTACATGTATTTTTTTTTATGCTCGTGTTTACGATGCCTATAGAACTGCATATTAGAGTGTCAATATTTTTGAACTATGATAAACCAATAATGGATGTTAGAACATATTTTCAAAATGTTACCTTCTTGATGTACGCGTACTCTTTATTTATTTTTTCTTCAAAACATGCATTATAAACAATGTGCTCAAATGTGGGAATTGCCATCTGCTAGCCTGGATCATTTCATTCATATATAATGAACAAAAATAAATTTGAGTTAGCATAATGTTTATAATATGCCAATGTGGATGAAAAATAAAGCCAAAAAAAAAATGGACACAATTAATGTTTTATTTACCTCATGCCAATAGAATAAATTTCACTCCTTATCTTGATTTTTATTTTTCATATTCCACTCAACTTCATCCAACGCCATTGAAAAAAATGATATTATCTTCAAGTTGATCTAAATCTCTCATCAAAGTATTCATATTTAAACATTTTGTTTTGAGCTTTTCATTTACATTTGATTTTGGCCACAAAGCTGGAAGTGTGCTAGTTATTACAAGAACTAAGATAGCACGGTGTACACCAAAACCACTATTCTTAAGCTCTTTGTATATATGTTTCTTTTTAAGAACATGATCTCGCACGACTGAATTTAGATCCATTACATCTTTCTCCAATTGTATCCATAAAGGTTGCACTTCGCGTTCCTCTTCTTCTAAGAATTCCATCAGTTTTATGGAAGAGGTTGGTTTGAGTTCTCTAATTATTTTTTCTTTCACTAAATCCTAACATGATGGTAATGTGTTCAAAATTGCATCCATTAAATATTGTTCATTAATCTTGTACCCATAATCGTGCAAAGTCCAGACATATTTTATTTTCTTTAAGGCATGTTTATACATTGGAGTCCCTTCTTTCAGACACTTTGTTTCAATACTATTAAATATTTTTTTCACTATTTGACGTAGGCTGCTGTGAGACCCCAAAAATTTTAATAGCGTATATACATTTTTTTTTATTTATATATGTGATTGTTGCTATCATATTTTATGTAGTTTAAATGTACACTTGGCATTTTTCCATTTGGGCCATGAAGTGTGCCATGTGGCCATCAATTAAGGAGGGTGCATGAGGCTTTGTGTGCACCCTTGGGTGACATTTATGGCCTGTTTGGTAGGAGGGAAAAGTGGAGGGAAATGAAATTTTGGGTGTGTTTGGTATGAGGGGAAGAGAAAAGGGGAGGGAAATATGGAAGGAAAAGTGAGTGGATTAGCAGCCAAAATTCATCCGCCCAAAAGTGGGCGGATTTGAGGAAGGAAAACGGTGGATGGGTTTTTGGATAGCTAAATTTCCAATTTTGTCCTTTATATTTTAATAAAAACCCACAATTGCCCTTATCTATTATTACTTAAAGAATTGCTTTGCTACACTATGGGCGCATAGGGGCTTAGATCCAGGTTGGTCCAACCTAGATCAACTTGCTGGGGCCAATTTATTATGATCTCAAAAATAGAAATAATTTTTAAAATAGATCAAAATAATAAAAAATTCACATTTTTTGTAAAAAATTAAAAAATAAATAAATTGTAAGAGTAAAAGAGATAATTATAAGTTAGCACACAGATAAATTAATAGCTTAAATGCTGAATTTTACAATTTCTTGTAAAAAAATGAAAAAAAATAAATAATCTAAGGCACTTTTTACTTCGTGAAAATTTTTATAATTTTTATTTTTTATGAAAATTTTTTAAACACAGTTTCCATTTTCAGTTTTCAAAATTTAGAAAATGTGTTTACTTAACAAAAATTAAAATTGTTTTCAAAATATTAAAATAGTGTAAATGCATTTACTAAAACTATATATGTGGGGGGGGTATAATTGTAATTTAGGTGCTTTACTTCCTTTCCCTCCTCCCAATTTAGCAAACACATGGAAGGAAGGAAACCACCTTTCTATCCATCATACCAAACACACAGGAAGGAAAAATGGTTTCCCTCCCCTGAGGAAGGAAAGCCCATCCCTCCTACTTTCCTTCCTTCTATTTTTCCATCCCTCCTACCAAACAGAGCATTAATATGAAAATGGTGGATGAATGTGAATGGTGGATGAATAAGAGTGGTAAATAAATTTGAGAATGGAATATGAGAATGATGGATGAATGTAAGAGTGGTAGATAAATTTGAGAATGAAGGATGAATCATTTCTCTATAAATAACCCCTTTAAAATCCTAATGAATACACAAGTAGTAGAGAAGAAAGAAATTAGAGAAAGAAAGAGAAAGAAAAGAGAGTGAGAAGTACTCTTTGGGTTGGCAAGGAGTAAGAAATTCTTGAAGTTCAACACACACACAACCAAGGTAAGGTTCTACTACCTTACATATTTCATGTTGAGTTTGAAAGAAAATAAGGATTTCTTCTCTTCTTTAGAAGTAGAAATCTTGTTTGATAAATTCATGCAAAATGAATTTGGCTTGAGGTTGAAAAATCAAAGTTTATATTCATTGAATTTTTAAGATTTCAATTCATAACAGTTTTAGTATAGAAATTCTAATTAAATGTAGAAAAATCGTTTTTGAGCATGGTTTGTTGCCATCTCCTAACTTTTAGATTTGTTTTCAATAAAAATTTTAAGAAGAAATGATGTGATTTACTATTTTTCTTTGATTTTAGAAATGGCTGTTACACAGCAGGTAATCGCGTTGTTTTTGTGTTTCAACTTAAATTTAAAATCGGAGGATGTTCCACTTATCATAAAATTTTGAAAATTTTTGGAGATATTCATACATGAATCTAGTTTCTACCTGTAAAATTTCACATTTTAATTTGAAGAGATGAATGTTTAAAAATTCAAAAACTATTGCTGGGTTGAGCAAATATATATATTTCCAGTTTTTTTGTTTTGAGATGCTTAATAAACTAAATAGTATTTTAGTACAAGAAAATACTTTTTCTTTGAAGCATTTTGAGTTTATGAATTATATCGACAAGAAAATGGATTTATTTTATTTTGGGTAACAATTACATGGGATATATATATATATATATATATATATATATATATATATATATATATATGTCAATGATGTTGATAATTCAATTACGTGAAATTATTGAATTGAAGTATTTCTTTAGACACCTAAGGGTATTTAAACAAGTTAGTTGAGATATTTGTGGAAAAAAAATGGATACTGTGGACTTAAGGTAAATCCCTGAAAATTGATATATTGCTTAGGGAACTATGTTGACCTATATTCGGTAATGATTTATATATTACGAATGGTGATGTGGTTATCTTGATTTTTTTGAAATCAAGTATGAAATAATAATAAAGATTATAACCTGTTGTTACTATTTATTATGAATAACATAATGTATATGGCGCATGTTAATTATTATGCATAAAATATATGCATGTGATATTTGCCATACTTATTGCACAATAAATTTGCACATGGCATGTGGTTGTGATATATTGGAAAAAAAGTGACTGGACTTATAAATAAATTCCATACATCTCCTAGTAACAATGTATTTTGAGAAAATAAAACCCTGCGCTTGTTATGTAGACATACGTGTATGGGCATGTATGTTGTGCGTACAAGCAAAGCGAGAAATATTGTTACTTGGAGAAGCATGGAGAATTACAGAGGCACAGTTACAGGTAGTGGCTCAAGTTGATTCATATGTATAACTGTTGATATGAAATATATGAGTTGATATACTATGAAATGTATGCATAAAGTGTCATACATGAATTGTTAATATGAGATGTATGTCATATGTATTGCATGAAATAATTGCATCTGGCATGAGACAGAGTTACATATGAGATATATTGCATAGAAAATCATATGCATTTGTGATTATTTATGTAACTGTGGAGATGAGGAATTGAAATACCACCGATGGACAAAAGATCCTGGAAACAGTTAGTGCACTAATATATCACCCTTGCTAAAAACAGCACGTAAATCCTCTTGTCAATGAGTGACAATTGTAGTAGGTCCTAAAAAGGCGGGGACTGGGTGATATACATCCTAAAAAGGAGAGGATGCTGTTGTGGTAAGATGGCCAAAAATGAGGTAGCCATCTGTTGTGGTGAAATGGTGAATCCTAAAAATAAGGTTACCATCAGAGTACTGATATCCATTTTGCAAGAAAGACATGACTGAGAAGATAGCAGACATGACTGCATGAGCATTGCATTGTATATTTGTCATATGCATAAAGCATGATTACTTTATATTAAAATGAGATGAATATATCCTGCAATATATAAATGAATAAGGATATTATATGTGATGCTTAGTTGATGATGAAATTTTCTGATAGATTTAAAAATCCTGACGTTTCTTTTAAAAGCGTCATGTAATATTTGAGGTTTATGAACCTTGCTGAGCAAAAGTGGTTTTGCTCACCCCTTTTATTTTTCCCCACCAAAGGATCATCGAACCAGTAACTTTGAAAAAAGCTTTTGGGAGTTATGGGATTTTTGAGGATGGTGATGACAGTGTTCACTACAAGGAAAATATGTATTAATGACACTTGATCTTTAAAGGTTATGATAGGTTTTAAAAACTGTCATATGTTCAAATAAATAATGATGGTTGGACTAAAACCATCATCAAATGGGTTAAAATGAACAGTTAAAGATGATAGTTTATAAAAAATATCATCTTTATGCCTAAAAAGATGACGGATTAAAGAAAAACCGTAATCCTTTTATTTTTGGCGCGAAACTAGTAAAGAATTCAATTAGAGAACCCACGAAGCTCCCTCTCCCGCTCTCTCCCTCATCGTGCTCCATCCCTCTTTCCCTCATCCGTGCGTGCTCCATGTCTCCGACTCTGCAGAGACCTCATCGTTCTCCTTGTCCCTCTCTCCCTTGTCGTGCGTTCTTCCTATGTCCCTCTCTCCGAGCCCTATCTCTCTTTCTGAAAGCTTGGCTCGACCCTTCGACGATCACAACCCGATCGAGGCGATCTCCATTATTTAGTCCGAGTTTTTCATCACATGGACCATCGATTTCTCTCTCCCATCTCCGTCTCTCTCTCTCTCTCTCTCTGAAGATCCATCTCAAAGATTCATCTCTGTTTGAAGATTTTTTCATTAGGTAAGTTTTGTATTTTATTTTATTTTTTATCTTTCTATTGTCTGGTTTGATAATTTAGACGATATAGATTACAAATTTTTGTTAGGGTTTTTATTTTCTAGGTTATTGGGGTTGGGTAATTAGGGTTTTTCAATTATATTTTCTCCACTGCGTGCCACACACCAGAATCTTCTTCTTTGGTGAGTGTGGCCGTTTGAAGGTTGGTTCCTTTACTGGAGCTCTACCTTTAAGTGATGCGTCATTTTATAATCTGGCGCATTATATGACAGATTTGGATGAAATTTAGATAAGATTTGGTTGGCAACATCTCTTCTGGCGGATGGGCTGGCTGTTGCTGGGCAGCCAGTTAGAAATGGAGATTTTTAGTTAATTAATACAACATCATATCCATTAGGATACATTCTCATCTTCAATTATCCAAGCATTGGAGGAAGAAGTGTGCTCAATATGCACAAAAAATGTACAGAAAATGGCCTAAAAAGATGAAACTCATTTGAGATCGATATTGTTTCGTAATTTTGTACTACTTTTCCTTAATTGTTTCTGAGAGTAAAAATTGCTTTGATTTTTTCTCTCAAATGCAAAATATTTACGTCCTGAATGCTAAGTGATATCCTGAATCCTGACATTATAAACCTCTGATTGAGCTGAATTGTTTTTTTTTTTTTTTTTTTCAAGTAATTATCGCTTGTTTATATATGATTCTGTTGTTTTAAGTAATCATGTACAGTGACAGTAAATCTTGAATTAACTACTTTGAATGCTTGTAGCTGAGTTTCTCCACCTCATTGTTTTTTGGGGAAAAAATTAGTTGAAAATGAAACTTGATAAGGGAAAAACACTGCTTCCAGAAACTAGGGATATATATTATAGCACCTGAACAGGACAGCCCTTGTTCTGTTTTTGATTGTTACAATTTTCTTTTAAGGTACCCAATTTCACCTTTTGATTTTTGGGTTGAAGGAGTAACCTCAATATCAGTGGATGTACATAAATTTGGGTTGGCTCTAAAGGAAAAAAAGCATATTTCTATATATACACGCAGAAATTATAAAATTTGTCGTCTTCTTTGAAGCGTTTTAAATATTTGGTCGCTTAGATGTTATCCTTTTATCAAAATTAAAATTTCTTTGAATATCATATTTTGGATAGTACCTTTTTAAAATTACTTGACACTAAACACATACTGCATAAATGCTAGAAATTTTCCCATAGCATGTTTGGTTGTAATGTGAGGCCTGTGAGAGAAGGTGATCCAACAACTCAGCCTCTTCTTTGCACATAGTATACTGATTTGGAAGATTTAAATTCTTCTTGGCTAAGTTGTCGACCATGCACTTGTCCCAAATCCTTCATATGGTCTAATTTGAGGTGATCCTTGCAGGTGTATATATATGGAGGTGTTGGCCCACTGCATTCAGATGTTAGTTTAGCAGGTGTTGCAAAGGCTTTTGGGGTTTGCCTGGTGCGTTACCAAATTTTAAATCATGGCCTAGGGCTAAGCTGAATTATAATTCTCTGGAGATCATGATTAAATTTTTTTCTCAAATGTGTCAGTGTTCTTGTTTATTATGAGACCCTTATTAGGTTCATCAATTCAGTCTGGACCATCTGGTATTCTTGAAAAAATGAATTTGGAACTTGTCAAGCTTTGTTACTGCTACTTTTATTTACTAGTGGTATTGATGTTCATATGCATATGATTTGGATCTATAATTTGTGCAGTTTTTGTAGTTAATTTGTAGAACTAACTATATTTCATCTGTTCGATTGTCTTATGCTCCTGATGAAAGAATTCGAAGAATATCTTAGCCATCTTATAGGCAACCAATGCACTGGTGATCGGAATGAGGTAATTTGATGTAAGAAACTGGTTGTTTCTGAATTTTGTTATACTTTGATTGCATAATGCTTGTTATCAGGATGAACAGAGCAGCTAGATCTAATCATATACTTAACCTAAATAAGATAGGCATGCATTATTGTGAAAGGATGACCATATAATAGTTTGATGGAGGCTATGTTTCATCTTTGTAGAATTAAGCATTTCTTTCTTCCTGGCACAATCTTTTATTTTAAGGTCATCTTTGTTTAATGGATTTCATTTCTTGGTGGTAATTTTATGTTTTAGCTGGCTCCTTGAGTCTGGGTTCATGTGATCGACACCTTTGATTCTTTCAATCAGTAATTTTTTTCCATTACATTGGTGGAAATTTTTGAACAAAAATTAGGCAGAAATTTATACCTTTTTTGTTGTAGTGTAATTTAATGTCATGCAACATTGTAGCCATTGCCCATTGGTATGTGACACTAGTCGAGCATCATTTCCTTTTTCTTTTGGGCAATGATTTCCAAAGCAACAATTGGATCCTTAAGGTGTGTTTGGATTAAAGCATCATTTTATTTTAAGTATAAAATCACACTGCTGCCAAGTTAGATATGTAAAATATAATTGGTATTGAAATATATACTTAATATGCATACCCATTAATTTTGAGTTTATTATGACATTGCACAATATGCTATGGCATTGATTTGCACCATGATCCTTGGGTTTTTACTTTTCAGATGGCTCAATTGCCCAAGGGTATCACTGAATTACTGCATCATGAAAAGCTGCCTGTGCCTTTGGTATGTGTTTGGAGGCTGTCATATGATAATTATGTTTTTCTTGACATGTCAGGATAGCTAGAACTTACATAAGCATTAACTGACAAAAAATGTAGCAAGCCTTAATTATTTTTATTATTTCTTCAACATTTAAATCAAATTTCTGTATGTTCATATTTGGCATTCTTCAGGTGCAAGCACACTGCATGTGTATAGATCTGTATTAATCTGATGAACTGTAGTTTTATTCCTTCCTCTTGGCCAACTCATAAGCACACTGCATGTGTATGTTGCGAGTAATGAAATGACTCTTTAAATTTCTAAATATCCAATGGTTTCTTGCAGATCAAGTGTCAAAATTTGATTATTCTTACTGCAACAAATGTTACTGAGCTGGATGAGCAATGGGATTGTCTGATTGAATTAACAAAATCTACCAGGCTGCTTGTATTGACAGAACCATTTGTATCAAAGCGCTTGGCAACAAATCTTTCAGATGTATGTAAACCGTACCACTTAATACTGCCTTGAATGTGTCAACTCATTTAATGGTGGTATTTTATATTGCACTCTTGGCTATAAAAGTGATCTATTTTCCTCTGTTGCATGTGTATTTTCCAACTGATGTTTGCCTGTACTTAATTATACCTTAAATACATTTGGGACGGCCTTTTTTTTTTTTTATGTTGTTTAGCTCTCTTCACTTCATTTGGCATAGAAATCTGCTTGCATAATCATTTTTAAATTCATATTATAAAAATACCCCCTGTCAATTGATATTGATTGCTTTATTATTTATTTAGCTTTACTTTCATTTCTGTCCTACTAGTCTGGCATTATATCATTATAAAGATGGCTATTACTCAGGTTGATTTCTTTGACATTTCAGCACAAATAAATCTAGTTACTGGTGGTGTCTGTTTTGTCATTTTTTATGGGATAATCTTTTTATATTTGTTAAGGTCATATTTTTATTTGTATATAAAAGAAGTAGATTCCATTACTTTGTGTTTGATTGCTGCAGAAAGAAATAAAAAATGAGAATCTTGAAGTTTATTATTGATTTATTGGTTGATATATGGTTGAGTTTTTTTGGCATTCAAAGTTGTGCTATTTTTTGTATGATTTTCATCAATCAATTGAACATTAAAGAGCATCCAAGAATTTGCATCAGTTCATTTGTCTTTTCCTTCTCTGTAACCTCATAGCTGCTACATGTCTTCTACTTTTGGTTTGAGCTTAACTGTATATTGTTGGTTTCTTTCCAATATCACATAGGCAGTGAAGAATTTCTCTTCTTGATAGTCATAATATGCTTAGCTCGGTCTCAAAATAATATTTGAAACTTTGTTTTGACTTTGTTGAATCAATATTTGCACTTACAGAATTTCAAATCATAGATGCTGGATCCTTCCCTTCACGTTTCCTGAACATAATCTCAGATATATACCTTACTTTTGGGGTGTTTTAGTCATTTTAAATTTTCATTGGCAATACTTTAAATAAACTATTGAGCTTGATTACATGGTCTTTAAGTAGGTTTCAGGGTTTATTTTCTTATACACGGAGTTCACAGTCATTGTAAAAAATCTTTCTAATGAATAAAATTTGAAAGACTTTTGCCTTGTGTACCTGTTTCTTTTCCTCTCCTCTCTTCTATTCTGTTGGATGAGAAATTTTGAGGACATTTTATGCAATATGGCTCAAGGCAGGGCCGGACCTTGGCTTTTGCAGCCTCAAACTTATGTTTGAGGCCATCATTTTAGAAGAGCCCAAATTTTTTAGCTCACAAGTCAAGTAGCCCATTCCAAATTTTTTACTCCGTTCTAATTATGCCAGACTAAGACATTTCATATTTAGTTAATTGGGTAGATGACACTATACTGATATATTCATTTTAATCGATTAAATATTTTGATATTTGTTTGATATATGTGTATTAGTGAATGATGATAGGAGGTTCTGGGTGAACCAAATGAAAACTCTTTTGTGAATTGCTTGTTGGAGTATGGTTGTAGGTTTTGGCGTAAAAGAAACTAAGGTATGCAAAATATATATATATATATATATATATATATATGGGTCAAGTTCTCCTTACACCCTATTTTGACACCTATGCTTACACCTCATTTTCAAAACACTATCTATGATATATATTTTGACGAACTGACCGTTGGATTCAATATTTTTCTTATGCATATCATGTATATCAAAAATCATAGTGATCCAATTGTTAAATTTTAAGAAATGTCACTATAAAAAATGGTTATGTTTTTAATTAATAAAAAAAATAATAGTTCTTCAAAATGATATTTTTAAAAAACTAACCGTTGGATCACTCCAATTTTATTTCATACATGACAAACATAAGATAAGTATTTAATCTAACGGTCGGTTTTTCAAAATTTTTTTATTTACAATGGTATTTGAAAACGAGGTGTAAACATAGGTGTCAAAATAGGGTGTAAGGAGAACCTATCCCTTTATATATATATGTCAAAATGTAGAAGGGCCTCATTCTAGGAACTCGCTTAGGGCCAGCCCTGGCTCAAGGCAATCACTCTATGGATTTTGAGGACACTTACAGAATTTTAAATCATGGTACTTTTTGTCTTTTTGATTTGATCAGAAATTAAGTTAATTAATTTCTTATTTCAAATTATGCAGGGAGCTCCTATAGTTGTTGGGTTAAGACTTGTGCCTAAGATCAAAATCACAAAGGCAGCAAAGAGATCATCTCGACTCCCTGGTTGCTTCAAGACTTCAATTTCATGCTCTATTGTAACATTATTTTTCTTTCACTCAAATCAGTTTCCTTTGCCCCATAAACAATAGTGAAGCCTTTTGTTTTAGCTCTTTTTTTTTTTTTTCTCTTTACTGTCTTCTTGTACATAAACAATAGTGAAGCTTTTTGTTTTAGATCTTTTTTTTTCTTCTTTTTTTATTATTGTTCTAGACACTCATGTTAAATGAAATTTAAAGTAATGATTCTATATTCAGTTAAGTTTGCTTGGTCTTTAATTATAGTTCTTAATATCCATGCATTTGTTGTGCATATATATATATATATAATTTGCTACATGTTACATTTAACAAGTTTTGGGGGAAAATATTAATTATAATTGAAAAGAAAAAAAAAAATCATTCATGGCATTATTAATGACGATTACAAACTGTCATGGTTGCGTTTTGAACTATCATGGTTGTGTTTTGAACTGTCATGTTTTTTTAAAGAAAGATGACGGTTTAAATCTATCATCATAAATCAAATAAAGATGGCGATTTTAAACCGTCATTGTAAATCAAAAAAAGATGACGCTTTTGAACTGTCATTATAACTCGAAAAAAGATGACGCTTTTGAACCGTCATCGTTCTAACATATTAATGACGGTTCAAAATTGTCATCTATCTTCCGTCTCAAAGATGACACCGCCCCCAATGACGCTTTTCAAAACCGTCATTAAAATAAAATAATGACAGTTCAGAACCATCATCAATAAACCTTTTTCTTGTAGTGGTTGCTCTTTTAATAAATACTCGTTTCGAGTTGTAATGTGAGATTGT
>JAESVK010059185.1:0-15761 GCA_017140935.1 Hamamelis virginiana | reverse complement strand
ACATCATCAATATAAACAATTGTGAAGTTAATGTATGGAGTAAAAATGTCATTCATAATATTCTGGAATTCAGAGGGTGCATTTTTTAATCCAAAAGGCATTACATTCCATTCAAAATGTCCAAATGGAACTGTGAATGCAGTTTTATATTTATCTTCCTCATGAACTTGGATTTGCCAAAACCCAGCTTTCATGTCAAATTTTGAGAAAATCTTAGTGTTAGAAAGCCTTTGAATTAAATCTTGTTTGTATGGCAACGGGTACCTAATCCATTGCAATACATCATTAAGGGGCTTATAATTAATTACAAGCCTAGGTACACCTCTTTCAATTTCAGAAGCTTTTTGGACATAAAAGGCTGCACAACTCCAAGGAGACTTGCTAGGCCTGATTAATTTCTTTTTTAGAAGATCTTTAATTTCTTCGATACAGTGTTTTAAGAGTTCCTCTTTCATTTGAATAGGCCTTGCCTTTGTTGGTATATCTGTTTCTTGAAAATCTTTTATATAAGGTAATCTTACAACATGTTTATTTCTTTCCCAAAAGGCATTAGGATGATCAGAACAAACTTCTGATTCTAATTTCTTTTTGAAGGATTCAATTTCCTGTTGGATAAACCGGTGTGTTAAACTTTCTTCAATTTTTCTGTGAGAAATTTCTTTCTTCAGAAAAAATAGTTGATTAGTTCTTCTTTCGATGACATTTAATTCAGGAAGAATTGATAATGTTTTTAAAAGATTTAAGTCTTTTAATTGAGGTGGGCTAATAAATTGGAAAACAATTTGTTTATCCTTAAAATTAGCTTGTATTCCTTTATTATCGACTTGAAAAGGTTGAATTAAGTTAAGGAATGGAGTTCCTAAGATTACATTTTGACCAATATCTTTAACAAGTAAAAAAGGCGTCTTTAAACAGACTCCTCCATTACAAACATGTGCATTAGTTAGTTTATAGTTAATATGTAATTTATTACCATTTGCCGCACTTAATTTTTCCTTTGTAGTCTCAAAGTACTTAAGAGGAACTAGTCCTTCTTGAATACAGTTGAGATCTGCACCAGAATCAATTAATGCTATAGTGTCGATTTCATATTCTTTATTAATAATAATAGTTAATCTAACATGCCATTTTTGATAGTTAATTCTGGTTAACAAATGAAGATAAGGATCTTTCTCAACTTCTGGATCTTCATCTTCAGATGTCTCAGAATCTGACTCTTTTTCTTCACCATTTTCTATTAAAGGAGGATGTTTTGAAGAGGAAGCCTTATTTTGAAGAGATAATCTGGTAACCTTTATTCTAAGGTCACTAATATCTCTTTCACTATTGGTTTTTAATTCTTTCAAATCTTTTCGGAGTTGGACACATTCCTGTTGAAGATCTTTTATGGTTACATTCTTATCTAAATTATCGGGTTTGAATCGATCAAATATTTCTTTCAGATCATAAGTAGTCTTATGTTGAATCTTCTTTTGATCTTTTTCTAAGTCATTTTTTAATCTTAAAAGAAGTTCTTTTCTTTTCTCATGATCTTTAACTTCATCAATAAAATCGATGAGAATACTATGCTCTCTAGAGAGCATGTTAATACATTTGCAATTTTCTTTTATTCCTTCTTCAGAATCATCATGATTATCATTTTCTTCTTCTGAAGAATAGATTTCATCAATTTGAAGACCTTCTTCCTCATTATCAGATCCTTCTGAATAGAGAAAAAGGTTTGAAAGAATATTTTTAAATTTTTCTGAAACATCTAATTCATTAATTTTTTGCTTCATTGGACAATCTTTTGAAATGTGGTCCATTCTTCCACATTTAAAACATGGTCCAGTTGGTTTGTCAGAAGAATTTTTATTAGATGGTTGTAACCATTTATCTGTAAAGTTTTGACCAGGTTTTTTATTCCTATTAATTCTTCGGAATGGCTTCCTAGTCGATGTTGAAGGAGAGTTTGTATTTGTTTTAACACTTCTTTTCTTGGCTTTCTTCTCTTTCTTTTTGGCCTTTGTGGATGGGGCTAAAGATTGGGAAGAGAAACCAAATTGTTCACAGAAAGAACCTAATTCTTTCTTTCCTTCTTTTCTGTCTTTCTTTTCTTGTTGTCTAAGTTTATAATCAGTACATCTGGCAATTCCTTCAGCTTGAATAGTACTGATTAAATCACCATATGTAAGATCATCATAGGGGATAGTTCCCTTATTTTGTTCTCTTAGCTTTGTTCTAACTTTGTCCCCAAAATGTGTTGCAAGACCAGCTAAGAATTTCTCTTTCCAAAACATTTGGCTGCAATCTTCTCTCATCATTACTTTAGTGAGGAAGATATCTTTATACCAACGAAAATCTTCAAGTTTAGGACATTTTAAATTAGTTAAGAGATCAGAATCTTTATCTTTAAGTTTAGAGGGATCACCTATAAAATGTTTAGTTATGGCAAAAATTAAGGTTGCAACTGCATCCTGTATATCTTCACCATCTTCATTTTTTATGGCAATTCCTAGACGATCAATTTTGACAGCGTTTAGAATTGTATCCCTTTTGGTTTGGTTGAGATAATGATCCCACCAGCTTTTTAATTGACCAGTAAATCCAGCTACTAATGCTTGTGCAATAGTATGATCAGAAGTGTCTGGATTCTTGGTTTTGTAAGCTGTGCAAACCATTGTCATCTCTTGAAGAGTGTTGATTATATGGTATTCAGTTTTGTTATCTATATTCCATTCATAGATAATACCTCCTTGATAGGCTGCCTGATGGAAAGAACATCTTTCTTCCATAGCCATATCCGGGAAGGTAATCCTAGGATAGAAACTTCTTAAAGGTTGAGAAGAGTTATAAATCTTATTAACTTCTAATTGGTTGTCCTCGGGCAGGAAACCTTCCTTATCAGAATCAGTTTCTTCATAAGTCCTATCTAAGACTGCAATAGTCTTATCCTTAGAAGACTGAGGTCTGTCTTTGGGAGGTTGAGGAGTTTCTGGGACTGTCCCAATAATTGTTTCAATATTTTTTAACTTATCATCAATTATTTTAAGAATATCCTTAGATAATTCTATATTAGATTTTTTAGGGATTTCATGAGGTCTGAACAAAGGAGTGTCATCTGCCTTTGTTGGTTGAGATACTTCTTTCTGAACTAAATTCTCAACACGAGTTAATTGTTCTCCTATAGTTGTAAGGTACTGGTTTGTGAAATTATTCTGTTCAAGAACTTTTGTTATTTCCTTATCAGAGGACATCTTATAAGGAGAGGCTGTAATATTACTCCCTCTTACAGGGATCTCAAACTGTTCATTTGGCGGATGAACAGATTCCTTGAAAGTATTAGGAGCAACTTGCCAAGTTTTGGTAGTTTTGGTAATAACATTTAATTCTTTACTACTTTCATGAATTTCAAGCCAATTAAAGAAACTTTTTTCAATTTTATGGGCATTCATAAAATCATAATAAAGGTCTCTAATAAACTCAGTTTCTTCTTTAGTATATCTTTTAAAGTAAGCTTTTCTAAGTTTTCGATTTTCCTTGCTAGAAAAATCCTCATTTAGGAGTTTTTTATTGATTTCAAAATCCTTCTCTAAAACATAGAGTTGGGGATCGACTTGTGAAAATGTGGGCGACATACTTTCACTGTCATTTTCCTGAGTATTATTATCTTGTTCAGAAAGAGTAGTAGTATAATAAGGTTGAGGAATATCTGAATTCCGTACTCCAGATAAATCTGGAATTCTTTGTTCAAATATCCTAACTGGGATAGAAGATGTAGAGGATCTAGCATCTTCTAAAGGAACCTTATTATCAGTTGGTGGAAGTCTAAAAGAATTTCGTCTTCTATTGAAGCTAATTCCCACGCTTCCATCACTGTATTCTACCATTCTTCTTATTCTAGATGTTGCATTATCAGGCTGTTTGGGTGGAGGAAGTACTTTGTTGAGCTTCCATTCATCTGGAAAGGTTAGCTCATGCCAAAGTATCTTCTTAGGAGTTATAAGTTCACCGTGTTTTTTAACATTAGTTTGTAGGAGAAGAGTTTCTCCGTGTTTAGACAGAGTTTTAGCCTTATGATCAAGAAAGGTTGTGAAAACTTTATACCTAATTCTAGGAAGAACTATGATAGGATGTGTTCCAGCCATAGTTTCAGTATTATGAACTTGTAAGTTTAAGGTAAGGGTATGCAAAATATTTGCATCTCTGAGACTTACACTGAAATTAGGAAAGCAGTTGAAATAAACAGGTCCATCATGAAGGCCTGCTTCTATTCCTCCTAACATATATTTTTCAAAGTTTAGCAGTCGACAATCCCTTAATGCCATGAGAACGGTCATATTGAGACCTTCTCTGAGTAAGGGTTTTACTGCAATCTGCACAAGTCCTATATGCAGAAAGTTAAAGTTTTCCTGTCGATATCGAGTAATGGACTCTTCATCGAACAGTTGAATAGTTTCAAATTCATTGTTGAGTTCAAAGGATTTCTCCTGAGTTTGGATATTTAGATCAGAGAAGAACTCGAAAGTTCCCCGATGATAAATATCTTTACCAGGTACCTTTGGAATCTTCCAGTTATCAAAGTTTTCATTATCCATATTAAAATTTGTTTCTTGTTTATTAACAGTTTCTTTCTCTTTTCCCTTTCGGGAGGACGATGATGCCATCGACAGAGTTCGTGAGAGAAAACTCATGTCTGCCTGTTACCCTAGGATTGCCTCAATCGGCGATTCTATCCTAAGTCCTCTAGTTCAACCTAAGGTCTGCCTCGCAGCGGGACTTACTCACACTCTGCTGCCCGTCTTACTCACTAATACAGACGTGGTTTACTGTAGAGTTCTACAGACTAACCCATATATATATATATGTATGTGGGTGGGTGTGTGTGTGTGTGTGTGTGTCTATATATATATATATATAGTGTGGGGGAGGGGGACAGGAGTGAAAGGGAGAGAGGGACATGATAAGACAGAAGGGAGAGAGGAGAATGGGGGATAGGGGGAGGAATGGTAGGAGGGGGAATATTAGATAGGGGAAAGAGGAGAAAAAAAAAAGAAAGGGAAGGAAGGAGAGAGCTCAGAAGAAAAGAAGGGGAGTCGGAGAAGAGGAGAAGGAAAACTAGGAGAGAAGAAAAGAAAAGAAAGAGAATGAGAGAAAAATGAGAAGCTAAGGGGAAGATGGAGCAGCACAAACGCAGAATACTCGGTAATTTAATTGCATAATTTCGAGCTTAGTGAGGTGAGATAGTATTTCTATTTTGATTATATTTCAATTTTTGGAATGGAATATGGTATGATTTAATGATGAAATAATGACTTACATATATATAATATATGTATATCAATGGGGATTTCAAATCTTGGATTTTTATTTTATATGAAAATGAAAGTTGAAACTTTGGGACTATTTTTCCTATCAACTATATCAACTCAGGATCATGTGTACCAAATTTGGGAATTTTCCGATGAGTAGATTAACTTCTATAATTTTCTGAAGTTTAGAAATACTGAAACTTTGAAAATTTGTAGTATATTGTGTATATGTCCGAAAATTCTGAAATTTGAGTATATTGTAAAGCTTGAATTTATGGATTTTTAGAGACAAGAATCATGGAAAAAGACCTATGGATGAATGAGAATTTCTAGAGAGAGAAAGCTTCCTTGAAGCTTTAATAGTAGGCACAAGGTGTATTTTCATAGTTTATCGAAAAATTATGATTTTTACATATATGGTGTAGATTGATTTTATATGAATTTAGAACTTTGAATCACTTCAATTGGATGTGAATTGTGACAGAAATTGAGAACCGAAGTTGCCGAAAAATCTAAAATTTTATTAACGAGCCTACTTTGGCATCATTTTTAAATATGTTCGGATGGGAGGTGTTATACACCACCATTATATTTTGAAAGTTTGTATCACACAGATTCTATAACATCGTGAATCATCCAAATCGGATGAGTAACGAAGGAGATATAAGTGTGCAAAGTTGGACAAAAAGATAGAAAATATTGATGTATCATGTACGTGAGTGTGCATGTATGATTCTGTGCTATGAAGGTGCATAGTAAACCATACACCCTCGATTGCAAATTAGTGCTTGTGAATATCATTTTGACTTGGAATTATTTTTAAAAATCCTATTAAATTAAGTTGATATTAATGAGTACAAAAGTTGTTGTTTGGGAGGCATGAAAGAGCCTAGAAAATTATGGAGCACAGTGAAGGTGCACCATAAGGCTTACCATGTGACCTCATTGTATTTTGACTATTCTAGCATGATTTTTTAATCTAACAAAATTTGATAAATTCTACAAAAATCAAACAAGTGTTCTAGAATGGATTATTGTATATAAAATACATGTGGATAGAAAATTAACTGTCTTTCAAATTGTGAGTCTTTGGAAAATAGTTAAAAATCGTAAATAATTGATTTTTATAAAATCAAGATGATTAGTGAAAGATCTTGGAAATACAAGTTATGGAAATTATATTGGCATATATATAAACTATTAATATATGCATGTGATATTTGTAAAGTTTATAACATGCTGTTATTATTATGAATAAAATGATGAAGCATGTTAATTGTTATGTATAAAATACATACGTGTGATATTTGCCATAATTATTGCATAAAATTGGCATATGGCATGTGGTGATGATGTTATGAGAAAGTGACTGGGCTTATCAGTAAATTTCATACATCTCATAGTAACAATGTGTTTTAAGAAAATAAAACCGTGCACTTGTCATGTGAATATGCGTATATGGGCGCGCATATTACGCGTGCAGGCAGAGCGGACAATATTGTTACTTGAAGAAGTACGGGGTGTTACAGTGGCACAGTTACATGTGGTGGCTCAAGTTGAGTGAGCAGAATGATTTATTTGTATATTACTGATATAATTGTTGATATGAGATATATGTTGAGTTGATATACTATGGAATGTATGCACGAATTGATATACATGAATTGTTGATATGAGATGTATGCCATATGTATTGCACGTAATAATTGCATCTGGCATGAGACACAGTTACATGTGAAATATATTGCATAGAGAATCATATGCATTTATGATTATTTTTGTAACTGTGGAAAAGAGGAGTTGAGATACCACCGATGGACGAAAGATCCTGGAAACAGTTAGAGCACTAATATATCACCCTTGCTAAAAACAGTACGTAAATCCTCTTGTCAATGAGTGACAATCGCGGTAGGTCCTAAAAAGGCGGGGACTGGGTGATATACATCCTAAAAAGGCGGGGATGCTGTTGTGATAAGATGGTTGAGTACCTTAAAAATGAGGTAACCATCTGTTATGATGAAATGGTGAATCCTAAAATAAGGTTACCATCAGTGTGAATGGTTGATGTTTTGCAGGAAAAGCAGAACAGAGAAAATGACAGGTATGACTGCATGATCATTGCATCGTATATCTGTCATATGCATAAAGCATGCATATAGTGTAAAATTATTTATTGTGAAAAAGTGATCGATATATTCTGAAATATATATAAATGAATTACATATATGATGATTTATTTATGTGATATTTGGCTGATGATAAAATTTGTTGACATATATGAGAATGAGGAAGGATGTAAATATTTCTGAATGTGTTGAGAAAAGTGTTAGAAGTATGCCCTTAAACCAATCCTAAAGGGTATATTAAGTTTCATATTATCAATATATGGAAGGTATAACTTATCTAATATGTTCTAACATATATGATAAGGTCCATGGATAAATGATAAGAGAGATATGCATCTCAAGGTGTTGAGATAGAGAGACTGATATTTCTCATATACATCTATTCTAAAAAAGTTCCTACTCAAAGGTTTATTAAAGTGGATATTTAATTAACCGTATGAAGAGTAGCACAGATTTGAACCAACTAATATGGAGGATAGGTAGTCTTTCCTATCAGTGTAGTGACACTTAGGTTAATCTGTGGGTGCATATTAGAGAATATGTACACTGAACATGATCTACAAAGAGTATTCCTATGGTAGTTCTGTCAAAGGAATATTCTAGTGTTATGTCCATTTATTTGGTAGTCCTTAGACCTGAGACACCATAGCTGTCTTATGCATAGGTTGCTAGAGTTTGATAGTATCTTGTACAGCCTTATCCATAAGGTTGTAATCGGTGCTCATTGGCTTTATTAAGTTATGCATGAAGATGGATGAGTGTGCAATAAGGGATCATCACTCTCAGTTATATGAGAGAGAATGTCAGGATAAGTTCACAAAGATAATTCTCAAAAGGAACCTCTGGCCAGAGTGATAGGTAAACAGTGAAAAGTGTTTCACTGCGATTACCTTATTGAGATTATATTTTGTGGGACAGATATCAAGTTGTTAAGATAGGGTTTGACTAAAACCATACCTATTATCTTGACTGTGACATTAGGGGATGAAGGATTAAATAACATCAAGGGTTCACATAGTTCTGCTATTCACCTAAACCTAGGGTATGTCATGATATGTTGCTAAATGTCACTCATGACCAGTGAAAGCCTATTGATAAAGAGTTATCAATGAGGGCAAAATTGGAATCGTTCCAATTGAACCTTAAAATAGAAAGTTTCTATTTTTGGGAGACATAGAGATGTCCCTGTCCACTGCTAGGTTAGGGTGAACCCAAAGGGTCACACACAATAGAGAGTAAGTGAGTTCCTTAAACTTGTGGGAGGGGAATCCTGTATTTGAGTTATGTTTGACTTTAATTATTAAAGGTTAATTAATTAAGAGTCAATCTTAACCAAGAACAGGATTACTCCATTCAAGGATGTTTGGTCATGCTAGCACTAGTAACCAAACACCCCTCAAAGAGGAGAAAGTTTATTTATATGAGTGTTTTACACATTCTAGGGTTACGAGAACCCCTTGGCCGAATTCTCTCTCTCCTCTCCCTCTCCATGCTAGCTTGCTCACAAGTGTTGTGGAAGGCTAGAAGGTTCTAGGGATCTTGCTCTCGTGTGGATACGCTTTGGAGGTTTCATACGTTTGAAACTCGAAGGAAAGCTACACCGAAGAACATAATCAAGTAAGATTTATTTATGTTGATTATATGTGTTTGATTATATACATGACCCGATGCTTGAATCGATTCTTGAAGGTTTTGTGAACATGGATTGATTTTATAAAATGAAAAAGTTTTGTTTTACCTCTTCCGCTGCGCATCCATGTCTGTTGTTTCACAGAACCTTTCAGTGGTATCAGAGTATAATCAAGCATGGTCATGTATTTGATGATGGCAATCAATGGCTATAATAAATTAAAATCAAATTTTTAATGTGGTTTAAAAACCACTATAGGATTCGGCCATAGAGGTTTTACCTCTTTGTTCTTGTTTTATTTCCTTTTATAAAATGGCAACTAGGGTTTTGGTAAAACCCTAGAAGGTCACGGCATTAAGGGGCTGCTCTAGATGATTTCGTACATATGAGGGGCTGCACATTGAGGTTCGGCCATATGGGGTAATACCCCTTTGGTATTTTGAGTTTAGGTTTTAATGAAAAACCCTAAAAGGTTTATGGGTGATCTCATTCTCTCTCTCTCTCATTTTCGGACCTAGTGAGGATTAATGGTTTTGAGTTTTGATCGTTGGGGTTTGTTCTCCATCATGGATCACAACTTGAAGCATGAACAAAACCCCACATAAGGTATGTTCTCTCTCTCTTCTATCTCTTCTCCATTTCAGCAACTAGGGTTTTCATACCCTAGTTTGATTCTTTTTAGTTTTTCTTTTTGATTTGGGTTATTATAACTCTATAATCAAAGAAAATTTATGAATCTTGATTTTTAAAAACCCTAGACATGATTAGATCATGTTCTTGTTTTTTGAAAATATGTTCAAAAGATTGTTTTTTAACAAAAACATAGTTTGAAAGGTTAAGGGGTTCACGGCCATGGGGTTTTACCCCTTGAGTATTTCGGCCATGAGGGTTTCTCACCCTCTAAGGGTCACGGCTACATGGGTTTGTGAGACCCAAAAGTTATTTTCATGATCTTGATTTAATGATTAAAAGTTTTTAGTTTTAATTCTTGATGCATGAAATAGCTTAATTTAAATTTGTTTAAATTGATATATTGATGAAGTTTGTTAAAAGGTTTAACAATGGCTTTTTAGGGTTCTTCAAAAACTCTAATTAGGTTGATGATGGTGGCTGCAATTTTGATTTAGGTAATCCTAAATTAATATAGGAAAGTTTTGTTTTGAAATTAATCTCCATAATTGTCAAACAAGACTATCCCAAAAATTTCCTATTTTGAGTTTTTCAAATTAAAGAAAGTCTCTTGATTTGTATTTGATTCATTCTTAATTTGAATGCTTGATTTTTGGAAAAGATGGCAACATGATTTTGGTGTTTATGGAAACCCTAAACTAGGATTAGGTTAGGTTAATCCCTAACCCTAACCCTAACCCTAATTCACTCTTTCTCTCTCCTCATTCACGGCCACATGGGTTGGGAACCCAAATGGCCTTGTTTTAATTTTTGTTTTATGAACCTAATGTTCTTCATACTTTTTGTAAATGGTTTATGAAGTTTCAAAATGATTTCATTGTTTTTGAAAATTAAAAATTGAAGAATAAAGTAGGTTCGATAAAATTTGTTTTATAAAAACACTTTTAGTGTTCTTGAGAGATTGAATGATTCATGTGATGAATCAATGGTTTTAATTTGTTAAAATCATTTAGGGATGTTGCCTAACAATGTAAAAATATGTTAAAAACGTTTTGGCAAGATTTTACATTGAAGGAATAATTTTTAAAATGGTTTTAAAATTATTTCTGGGTTGCTGTTTTTCAGGACAGCAACCACATAGCTTTTGTAAAATCTAGGAAAAATGGTTTCTGGGATTTTTGAAGCTTGCCACCTATCGACTTCATTAATATTAGGTCTTAACAAAGTCTAGGAAGAGTTCCCATGGTTTTTAACGACCTAGAATAGCCACACTAGAATTTTTGTGATTAAGAGTCAAATCTGTAAAATCTGACTCTCTATCGCAAAAGGCCTCTAATTGATACCAAACGTTGGAATCAAGTTATGAGACCCCTGCCATTGGAAAGAAGACTGAAAAACCTAGTGAAATGAAGTGTTTCCATGACTTAGTTCACTTTAGGTTAAGCCAATAAAGTCATTTGTGAGGAATTTCCAGAATCTGTCATGGTTTGGAGTTCGAGTCACAAATTACTTTAAAGTGATACCAAACGTTGGAATTACTTAATGAGACCTATGCCATTTGAAAGAGGACTGAAAATCCTTGTGAAATAGAGTATTCTCACATTTTAAAAGGTTGTTTTAATATAGGAAAGATTGGTCCCAAAACAGTAGCTGAATTCTGAAATTTCTGTTAAAAATAGAAATTGTTTCTTTCTTTGAAATTTTATTTTGAGTTATTATTTATTCCACCTTTGTAGGTTAATAGTTATTAATCTACTGAGCTTATTAAAGTGTTAATAGCATGGTAGGAATTGTGAGAATAATTTCTCAAATTAAATACTTTATATTTGAAACCCTATTAGTGTCTTTTAGGAGTTTTATTTATATTGAAGAAAGAAACTTGTTTTAATCATATGGGATATGATGGTATTCTTTTAATGCAATTAAAAGGATTTGATTATTATTATAGGATAATAATAATAATGAGATTATTATTATTATAGGATAATAATAAGGACATGACTTTAATTAATTATATGCCATTTGCCATCATTGCCTTTGCTTTTGTAGCTTTTGTTTATTATGCATTGTGAATGTATAACTGTTAATGGATGATTATGGACTTAAGACCAATTAAAATGAGTTGTGATTGGCCGCATGTGATGTGATAGCTTTATTTCAATGGGTTGTATTTAAATTTGTTTAAATTAGGTGATGTAATTATTTGGGGCTTGCATGCCTCTTCCCTCTCTCTACATTTGTAATCCCCTTTTCCTTAATCCCTTTCTTTTATTATGATGTAATTCAAAGAAACTTGTGGAGGACTCAAGGAACCTGGTGGAGTCATGTACGAGAGGAAAGCAAGGACTTTGGAAGGACTTGGCTTACAAATCAAGGATCTTAGAAGAAGATTTTTGTTTATATGTTATAGTTACATAGTTCTAATTACGATCACCCAACCCTCCTTATAAATAAAGGGTTCATCTTTTATGGCTCAAAGTTTGAACCCACCCTTAAAAGTCCATAATCTATCCTAGGCCCATTAATATATGTGATGTATGCTAGTTAGGGCCTTGACCTAATTTATTATATGTTCAAAATGAATCTACCCTAGTCTCTCAGAGGACAGTGGGAGGATAATTGAGAACTAATAATAAAAGTGGGTCTAAACTTGTTTATTTATATATGGTGATATATAATTTTGATGCATGTGATGTATGGATATTTATGAAAATGAGACCCTCTTTTACAAAACCCCTATTTTCATAAAATCAAGTTGTAAGGAAGAAGCTTTGGGCTTTATCCTAGCCTCCTACCACTACAAGAAAGGTGAGTCTTTATGGTGGATGTGTTTGGCTGCAGATATGTGGGAACACATTCATTGTGAAGGTTCAAACCGGCTTGTTACATATAGGATATCATGAGGTGCGATAATGGGGCTTACCAAGAAACTGATATGTGAGGGATGCCACATTCAATTGACCATACTCATGTGAATGGTAGGTGTAACTTGACTAAAATGTACTATCCAAGAAACTATTATGTGAGGATACTACGATTTTAGAGGCTAAAGGATGATTGGAATTTGCTTAGGTAAAGCATTAGGATAAAGAGTTATCCACTCATTAAGGGTTAGTATCCAAGAAACTAACATGTGAGGTTACTAATTCTTAATGAGACCCCAATCCCTGCTATGGAAATTCAGTTTTTGAAATTCACAAGTCTCATCTTAGGGTGTATGGGATTTGAACAAAATAGTGGGAGGAAACATAGAAATTAAAGACCAAAAATTTTTATGTTTTATTAATATGAAACTTATATTATTTTCTGTTGTAGATGGCACCTCTAAACCGTTTCTCTCGTATTCTTGATGACAACCGTTTTGACTGGCCCAAACTTTAATGACTGGATTAGAAATCTAAAAATTGTTTTGTCTGCTGATAAGATCGACTATGTCATTAAGTCTCCACGCCCTAATGCTCTACCTGAAGGGGCATCAGAAGAGGAACGAGACACTTACCAGAAGTGGCTCGAGGATGATGTGCAAGTGAGATGCTATATCATGGCATCGATGACCAATGAGCTCCAAAAGCAACATGAGGTCATAGATAGCTCACATGCAATCATCAAACATCTTAAGGAGCTTTATGAGTCACAAAATAGGGTTGTAAGGTACAACACTATTGGTGAGCTCTTTGCTTGTAAGATGGTAGAAGGAACATCTGTCAATGAGCATTGTTTGAAGATGATCCGGAATATCCATGCCCTTCATGATCTAGGTGTGGATATCTCTTTTGAAATGGGGACTGATATTCTGCTTCACTCTCTTCCTGCGAGTTATAAACCGTTCATCATGAACTTTCACATGTCTGATGTGAATGATAAAGTCTCCTTGACTGATATATTGAACATGTTGTCAACTGCTGAGGAGACCTTGAAAAAGGACTCCAAAGGAAGTGCTTTGGTTGTTGATGGGGCCTCGACTTCTAAATCCAAGCCCAAGGGCAAGGGTAAGAAGAAGAAGAAGTCCAATCTTAAACCAAAAGGAGGTGTGAAGAAGAAGGATTCAAAGGACTCAAAGGGAAAGTGTTTCCACTGTGGCAAAACAGGTCATTGGAGGAGGAATTGCAAGGAGTACCTCGCCTCTTTGAAGAATGGTTATTCTAGTGGTACGTCTTGTTATTTATTCATTTACTAATTACGAATTAGTATTCTACTTATGGTATACGATACCTAATTGTGTTTTATTGTACAATGTGATTGTATGTAGGAGACAAAGGGAAGCAGAAGGTCGAGTGAACATCGAGCTAGCACTGTTTGGAAAGGATCAAAGTGTTGATGCCTTTAACATTGAAGCTTGATTCTTGATTTAATTTATTTGAGAATTTTAAGAACTCTTTCATTATTGCCAGTTGTAATAATTACTTCTTTTGAAGTTTTATTTAAGTTTTGAATAATATGTTTTGAAACAGTTTATCTTTAATATTGGATATTTTGGATATTTTCTGGCAATTGTATTGAAGTTCTTAATTCTTTATAAATACAATAAATAAATGCATATAATAGTGTATGGAGATTAAAGGGATAATACATAAGATGTACAAACCCTAACTTTTAGTTTGATTGTATTTCATGTGTAATAGATATTTGAAACGTTCAAATGATTAATATGAAGTAAAACTGAAAGATAAATATTAAGAATATTTGCATAAATCTCATATCATTATAAGACCTTAAAAATGTCAAACGATAGAGTTTAAAGATTATTTGATAATATGGGATATTTCAAATAAACTTTAAAAGGTAAGTTTTCTTAAATAAAGAGTTATTAGAAAACATGTTTTCCACATTAGTTGAAAAACTATACCTTTATAAAACATGAAAGGAAATTTTATGTAATTAAAGGGTTTAATACATAAATTACCTTGTTTTTAAAAGGGACTAGTGGGAGCAGTATAGTCATCAATTATTTTCTTTATAAGTATATACTTTAAATACTAACGTAGTATTTAGAATTCCATAATTGTTATAGGAATTCAAATCTCTTCAAAAATGGTTTTTGAAAGGATTATTATGTGAGCAGAATATTTGAGAAATATCAGACTCATATAATTATAAAGTATGTACTCACATCAATATCACAAAATGCTGCAAACAGTTGTTAGCAGATATTGATGATTGATTCAGAATAGTGATTCAGAATAGAAACAAGTATGTTCTTAAAGGGAGTTTAAGAATGAGATACTTGCATATAAAGAAATTATTTGGTTAGCCATTTACAAATTGCCTAAAAGAATGTCTAGTATACATTGTTTTCTTTTGAAAGCATAGGTCTCATTTACTAGGACATCAGAGTTGGCAGCGAATTTTAGTTTTAATACTATTATTGAAAATAATAAAATGCAAAAGGGTTTTGCATGAATCTACTTTGCCTTAACACCTGTGTGTGTTAAAAGCCTTGTCTTACGAAGACTAGTATACGATATACTATGGTGATTGGCTTTAGTGCAAGTGGGAGATTGCTAGAAGTATGCCCTAAAACCAATCCTAAAGGGTATATTAAGTTTCATATTATCAATATATGGAAGGTATAACTTATCTAATATGTTCTAACATATATGATAAGGTCCATGGATAAATGATAAGAGAGATATGCATCTCAAGGTGTTGAGATAGAGAGACTGATATTTCTCATATACATCTATTCTAAAAAAGTTCCTACTCAAATGTTTATTAAAGTGGATATTTAATTAACCGTATGAAGAGTAGCACATATTTGAACCAACTCATATGGAGGATAGGTAGTCTTTCCTATCAGTGTAGTGACACTTAGGTTAATCTGTGGGTGCATATTAGAGAATATGTACACTGAACATGATCTATAAAGAGTATTCCTATGGTAGTTCTGTCAAAGGAATATTCTAGTGTTATGTCCATTTATTTGGTAGTCCTTAAACCTGAGACACCATAGCTGTCTTATGCATAGGATGCTAGAGTTTGATATTATCTTGTACAGCCTTATCCATAAGGTTGTAATCGGTGCTCATTGGCTTTAGTGAGTTATGCATGAAGATGGATGAGTGTGCAATAAGGGATCATCACTCT
>JAESVK010059181.1:1435-12772 GCA_017140935.1 Hamamelis virginiana | reverse complement strand
CTGGATGTAAAGATAAAGATTAATGGATTAGAGGTATAAAAGATAAGTTATGCTAATTCTTTGAATCAAAAATACAAAATTAACTCACAAAATGACACATTTTCAAAAAAAATGTTCAAATTTTATTTCTCAAATGGTTTGTCAATTGTGAGTTATTCAAAAAAATATACCATAATTAATGTAGTTAATTTTGGTATTTTCAATTATACATCAAGAATTAGCATAATTCATTTAAAATACCATATGACTTTTTTTCATGAAAATTGAATTGGAAATAAAAATCCTAAGAGAATAGAATTTTGAAAATCATGAAATAAAAACTTAGCAAAAGTTTTGAAATAAAAGTCATGAAAATGACACTTTATACAATAATGTTTAGAAAAATAAGCTAAGTTTTAATTCATGCAAATTTTTGATATGTGCATTACTTAAAGTGTTTTGAAAACTTATCATGATATGATTATTTTGAAAACATGTGAAAAAGCATGATATGATGAATTGATTTGAAAAATTGAAAATTACCTCCTTTAGGCATTTTATCAAACACCTAGTATGCACATTTTTGAAAATGATTGTGAAAACTTGTCATGAAGCTTTTGGAGGTATCCAAATGATATTTGAAACATATTTGAATCATGGCATGAGAAATTTAAATCAAAAAAATCAAATTCTAGTCTCTTGGGAATTTTATCAAACACTTGGTGGGCAACATTTCAAGCTTGTGAAACTAGTAAAATGGGGCTCCCAAGCTTTGTCAAATAAAAATTTCATGAACACAAGTCATCAAACAATATCCAAAGATCAATATCAAAGCATCTAGACATCAATGATTCAATGAAAAAGCATGGAAAGTAAGCTTACTTCTTGAAGAGTATGCACTACAACAAAAAGGTGTATTTACGGCGTTTTTTTTACGGCGTTTATATATAACGCCGTAAAAAGTGTTTAAAAAGTCATGCTTCCCGTGTTTTTTAATAGAAGTCGTAAAAGCATTAGTATTTACGGCGTTTATTAAACGCCGTAAAAAAGTCATTGTATTCTCGGCGTTTATTAAACGCCGTAAAAAGTCCTAGTATTAACGGCGTTTAATAAACGCCGTAAAAAGTCCGCACAAAATTTCCCTTTCCCTCCTTTTCTTTTCTTTTCCCCGCGCCCTAGTGTTTTCCAGCCCGTGGTTTTAACAAAATGCATTCACGGCGTTTTTTAAATGCCGTAAAAAGGTCCTAGTATTCTCGGCGTTTATTAAACGCCGTAAAAAGTCCTAGTATTAACGGCGTTTAATAAACACCGTAAAAAGTCTGCACAAAATTTCCCTTTCCCTCCTTTTCTTTTCTTTTCCCCGCGCCCTAGTATCCCGTGGTTTTAACAAAATGCATTCACGGCGTTTTTTAAATGCCGTAAAAAGTATAGGTATTTTCGGTGTTTGTAAAACATTATTGGTATTCTCGGCGTTTTTTAAATGCCGTGAAAAATAAAGCATTTTTATTTACGGCGTTTGATAAACGCCGTAAAAAATATAAGAATTTTTATTTACGGCGTTTTTTAAATGCCGTAAAAAATTATGATTATTAACGGCGTTTAATAAATTCCTTAAAAAGATTTATGTATTAACGGCGTTTGATAAATGCCTTAAAAAGGTTTATGTATTTACGGCGTTTTACAACTGCCGTAAAAAGTCCTCATTAGATTTCCCATTTTGCCTTAGATTTTCCCCGCGGCCTGTTCATTTCCTCGCGCCCTAATTTCGTCTCCCTCGAAAAGCTACGCTCTGTCTTTTTCACGATATCAGCTCGCCGCCGTTCGCCCGCCGTTCACCGGCCATGGAAGCTCGCCGCCGTACACCGGCAATGAAAGCTCGCTGTGGTTCTCAGGCTGCTGTCAGGCTGGTTCTGCTTTTGATTTGGCTTATGGAAGAAGCCTCCACTTCTTGTGCTCCACTCATTGAAGATATTTGTCGAAGCTTGTGGAAGAAGCTACTCCATACCAGATCAGACTGCTATCTCCTCTCTCACTCTCTCTCGTCTCTCTCCTTTTTTCCTATGTCTCTCATCTCTCTCATTTTTTGTTCGTCTCTCTGCTTCACTCCATTTGGGTTGTAGAAGAGGCTCTCTGAGGTGATTCTGCGGCGAGATTTACGAAAAGGTGACTCTTTTCTTCTCCCTCTCCTTGTCTCTTTTATTTTTTAATTTTTTAGTTTTTATTTTCTCTCTGTGACGGTGGATCGTTTTCTTTGTTGTAGCCGGTTGTGAGATAAATGTTTTTTTGTACCTGTTTTCGGTTTCCTTGCCGGTGTTCTGTGCCATTTGGCCTTGTTATGGTGTGATTTGATTTAGATTACCTCTTAGCTGCTCGATCGTATAATATCCCTGTTATGTGTGTTGATTTAGTTTACGTGATTTGATTTGATTTGATTATTGTTCTATTTGCTCTGGTTTATTTGGTTTTTTTTTTTTTCATTGTGTTTAAGCTTCTGGTTTATAGTTTACTTTAGTTTCTCTATCTTCTACTTTTGGTCTTCGTTTTATTGTCTCAAATGAAGGTGTCCAGGTGATTTCCCCTCTCTTATGCTATGTTTCTAAATACTGTTAATTTTTGAGATCTTGAGTTCTTCTGATCTTCGTCTTATTGTTTTATTTCCCCTTTCTTATGCTGTCTCTGTTGTTTCCACCCAGCTGTAGTCTTGGCGGAATCGATTGAACTACCGAATCATTTGGTCATCGTCCCCTTCAGGAACAAGGTTTAGCTACTAACCACTCATTTTATGTCCTAAACCCCAAATTGATGAAGTAACTCTGTTAGTTTACAGACTTGTGAGATCTGATAGTGCCTCACTTAAAGCTTAAACTTGTAATTTGTTAAGGAAAGCATGGTGTTCAGCCCTTTGAATCTACCCTGTTAAACACTTTTTGTGCCTGTTTTACCCTTCCTAATTTACGCTTATTTGATTATGCCTTTTCTTTTACTGCATAAGAAGAGTTCAACAGTTTAATGATTATCAAGGACTGCAAGTCTCTGTTTTGTTAAAGTTTATACCAACAAGGGATTTTTTAGATTTTGTCACTGTTGATGTCAAATCTTAGTTTCAACCAAATCAGTATTGCATCAAATATACTTATAACTACGAATGCCTATATGGCTCTTGTAAGTGCTTACACTGCATGTAATGCAATGGCAATTGTCACTTGGTTATCAAGTCTGTTTGTACCTGCTCTTGGTAAATTTTAATTAAAATTCTTGGGCAACAAGTGTTGTTCATTCTAGGTAACAGAGTCATATTATTTTCTATCTCGGGGTTGATTTAACAAGTAGAGTTATATGTGCTGTAATCTTTGGTTATTTGTTCAGTAATCAATTTGATATATATGAAAAAATAGTTATTCTACATAGAGTTTAATAATATATATAAAATGTTTCTACTAATCAAAGTTATAGGTGATATATACCTGTGATAGTACTACTGATTAGCACTTTTTGAATTGCTAGCAATGATACGTTTGATTTGTTGCTGTGGTTTTGCATTTTATTATAATCTACTCTTGGTTCTATTTTTACTATGCTAAAATAAAATATTCTGTACCCAAATCATATATATATGCAAATCATCATTTTTTATGCATATTTATTACTCACCTATGTCAATCCATAAAAAGCTCTTCTTTGAAGGTCTATCAAGTTTTCTCTTGCTTCTCTAATCCAAGCCATATATATGCATATGTATGTAAGTATATCATATAAAATACATATATTGTCAATCCGTAAGAAGTTATTCTTTAAATTACACAATTATTAGATTTGTAGTTAAACTATACTCATGGTAATCGATGGTAATTTTTGCGTTTTTATTGTTCGTGTTCCACACATTAGTGCATCAACAGTAATTTATATTTCTATCCATATTTTCAGGGTAACATTGTTCAGGAACTAACCGTTGGATCACTGTGAATTTGTTTAGGCTCCACTTCTTGACTAACTATAATATGAACAATAAAATCCAAAGTAACTAACACTAATATCCAATTACTTTGCTAAAACAAATGCTCAATTTTGTGAATATGTGGCCATCTATATGGAAATTTATGTGTTGATAGTATCATGTGCATATGGTAGTATGTGAATGAATAATGAAGTTTCATTTGGTTTAATCTTGATGTTATGTCGTCTTTGATACATCTAGTTTCAATAGAAACAGAGTGTAGTTGCATAGTCTCACCTTCATGCCTTTTTCCCTGCTTTTTAATTAATCCTCACTTGAATGACATCTGAATCATTTTACCAGTTCTTGTCATTGGCTGGTTTCTTGGCTAATGTGGTTGTTTAGGTCTTTCAAACTTGACATCTTTGAGTTTTAAAAAGAGCGATTCCATTACTGCTGAAGGAATGCATGCCTTTTCTAGCCTAGTTAACTTGGTAAAGTTGGACCTGGAGAGATGTTATGGGATTCATGGTGGATTTGTTCATCTTAAAGGTTTGTCCTGCTCTAAATTAGTTCCAATTTGCTAGACTGTCTAGACAATAGCTCATGTTTCTTTGTTTTTCAGTTTGAAGAAAATTGCACTCTTTTCATCTTCAATAATTTAAAACTCTTGAAGGGAACACATTAGCATCTACATAATGTTGCTGGATTAAATTAATTGGTCCAATTGAAGTAGGTGTATATGCAATTATTTATACATTTATATATGATAGACGTGGTACTCAATGAATAAGTTAGGCATATGGTTGCAGACCTTTTTTATTATATTAATATGTCATACTTTGGGTCAGGAGAAGAGAATTTAGAAATAAGAGGGTGAGATGAGAGAGAAGCTGAGTAGTCTATAGGCGGTCTGATAAATTACTGATTAAGTGATTATTATTATTATTATTATTATTATTATTAGGGCCTTCTTTTCTTATTTTTAGTTAAGTGATGAAGTGTTCATTGAATATGCTTTTTGTTACTTATTGTGATATCTTTTTTTGGCATTGTGTTACTGTCATATTTAAACTATGAAGGATGTTTGTACTGCTTTTACTGAAATTTTCTAATAAACTATCACTTGTGAAATGCAAAGAGAGAAAAAGAGTGAAGAAAATGTATTGATTGCTTCACAAATTATTGAGAGTAAGAACTGGGCCTAGGAAGAAAAAAGTATCTGAACACAAATGCTGCAACCTTCTTGTTTCAGTTCATGCCAATTATTTGCTTTTTATGAATCTGTTTTGATGATATTTTGTTAATTTCCATATCAGGTTCAGATCATAACAGAGCTTTTGCTCTCTGTTCTTGCTGTATTTTGGTATTTTCCAGCCTTAATCTTCAATATTAGTTCAATTTCTCTTTTGTTTTTGGTTATTTGGACTTCTGTCAAAGTACTCTAGAAGGTCCCACAGCAAGCACAGCTGTCATTACTGTATTATCTAGTTTGCCAAATTAGTTAGCCAAATTAGTTATTTTTTACTCGTCTTCATCAGTTGAATTGTTTCTGTTAATCTTTGCAGGATTCAGATGTGGTTCCATTAACCAAAGATAAGGAGAAGGATGTTCTGCTTGTTCTCTCTCATGTTGTCTTTCTCCCTCTATACACTTACTTCATGTAACTTTTAACTTCTCTCTCTATAAATGTGTACTTATCCGGATCTTTATGCATATTTCCTTTTTCAGGTTTTGAGAGAAATTCAGCTCTTGACACATGAACTTGACTGCAATTCCGAGAATGTAAGAATCTCTCTCTTTCTGACCTTCCGCAATCTGTTTTACCCCTCAATAGATTCAAATTTTTGATAAATTTGGTAGCAATAGATCAAGGGTAACACAGGTGAAAAGTTTAATCTTAGTTTTTGAACAGGATACAGAGGTTAAGCTTGATTGTAACAGCAAATGCTCAGCTGGCTCATACTCAGACTGTGAAGATGATTGCTGTTTAGCTAAGATTATAGATGATTTCGTAAGTTCTCTTATGTGCTTTTCTTCATATTAGTTTGCCAAATTAGTCATTACTATTTTTGGTTATTTGGACTTCTGTTAAAGTTTATAGCCTCTTTAGTTTGTCTCAATTCACGGCATTGAATATGAGAGAGAAGTCAGGGCCTATAATATAGGACTAGATGCAAGAAAATCTGGAATTTGAGTATGAGAAGTTTAAGGGAGCTATTTGTAGGAGAACTACTGCCTTAATATCAAAGAACAGGCCGCAAAAAAAGTCTAATAACATGTTTGTTGATCATTGGACATTGTCACTGCAGATAGGTGATCATATATGCCATGCCAAGGAACATATGCAATTGCTTAGCCTGATATTTGTTTGCATATTGTCCAACACTTGGAAAATTACCTGTGCTTTTTTTGGCGTTTGCAGAATATTTCATATCAGTGCAGATACAGTTACCAGAATACCCTTAAAACAGCACCATAATCAACCCTAATATCCTCATAACAAGGGTTATTTTCTTTGACAATCGCGTATAATATTAATATATTATCGTTGTCAACATTTTCTCATTATGTTGCCTCTTTTGGTGCTACATTTATGATCCCTTTAAAGCATCATTTCAAATTCTTACTAATCCTGCTACTGATCCATTCTGACATCAAATGGCTGAAAAGCGGTGCTTGCAAATCTATCTGGATGGGAATTCAATATGAGTGCTCACTGTGCAGTGCTCATGTGCAAATAGACACATTTTTTGCTGGAATTTTTTAATTTCTGAGACAGTTTCTTAGAATTACATTATGTAAATAGACACATTCCCAGAATTTTCTAGAATTTGCATAAAGTAGGATGTAATATGTCCCTCTGTAAATTATCTTACATAAGATTTTGTAAATCAAACCAATGTAGATTAGTTCAAGTTACTTTAGATAATTTCAAGTTTTTCCTTTTTTATACTAAGTTCTCTCTTCTGGTTTTAATGGGGGAAAAGAAAAACTGCTGCAAAATGTCTGCTGGTCCAAAGTGGGAAGAGAGCTGGTTTGAGTTAGTTTGGCATCAATTTCGGTACTTAAGCTTAAAATAAGTGTTTTTTGGCCAGATTGTAGTTGGGAAAGAGCATCATCTTTCTTCCCAACTGAACTTGAGTGCTAGTGCTTGGCTCTTTTGTATCTTGTACATATATTTTCTTGAAGAAGATGCCAAGAGCTCTGTCAATAGAGTCCATCAGAGGCTGACCATAAAGTCATGATGAAATATCTTTCATGAGCTTTAATTAATTTTGAGTTGCCTTTTTTTGTAGTAGTGTAGATGTTCTATTTTATACTTAAGATAGCTTGTGATTGTTGGCTGTTGATGATAACATGGCACATGAGACTAGGGTTTATAAAAGACTAGGGTTTTAAACCGTAGTCGTTTCCTAAAAGACTAGGGTTTATAACCGTAGTCCTTTGTAAGAAAAGACTAGGGTTCAAAAACCGTAGTCGAAGATAAGACTACCACCCGCCTGACTACGGTTCCAAAACCCTAGTCTTAACCCAAAGACTAAGGTTTTGCACCTTAGTCGTAGGCAGTTTTTCTAGTAGTGTTGCCAATAAGCTTCTAATGCTTATTGATACTTTGTTTTATTTATCCTTTTAATTTGCTTTTCATTTTTATATCCAAGGTTACAAAGTAATGGGAACTTTTTTTAAATTTGCAGGAGATTTCTGAGGAGTTAGAAATGAAAGTAAAAACGTATCTTAGAGGTGAAGGTGCTAACTTAGAGGTATGACACTTGTGATTGAGACATTTAGCCATGGGTACTTTTTTGGTTCCCCCCCTAATTGCTTTATGAACTCTCGATCAATGTTACATGTGCACTTCAAGGCATTTGAAGTACCTATGCCAAACATGATATGGTAAGGATGTGGGTATTGGATATGTGTCCAACAGGTCAAGTGATTTGATATTTACCCTATAGGCATGTCCAACAAAGTAAGAGAGAAACAAATTCCTAATTCACTATAGGTTTCCTCACATAGTCTCATGCTTTATTTCTTTGTTGCATGGATATTTCAAAATGAGTCAAATACCCATGTAAAATATGTTATATTACATATATACTTTACTTTGACCTAGGATATGTAAGGAGACAATATAGTAAAGTGATTATTTAATAGTATCCTTGGTGTCCCAAGAACTGGGGGTTAGACAAATTTGACACTTCAATGCACACCCACACCTGGCATTCTCACCCAAGTCCATGTAATATTGTGCTTTACATATGCAGGTTTTACAAGATAAAAAACTTAAGGGTCAACTTGCTGCTAGAGAAGAATTATATGGAAAATCTGCGAAAGCAGCTGCCAAGGCTGAGAAGGTGACTTCTTCTTCCAACTTCCAAGTGATTTTATACTGTTACTCTAATGACTTTCTTCAATTCTTATATGAATTCTTGCGATCTCAGGTTATGGTTGAGTTCAGATTCCATATAGACTTTACTTTTAATGATGTATATTTTCTGTGGCAAGGTTAAAGAACATTTCATGAAATAAACTGAGATTTAATATTATTCTGTTTAATTAGATCTTGTACATCCTTGTTTTGTCTTTCTAAGTATACATAATACAATGTTTGATTTGAATGTTTTAATTTGTGATCATTTTATTTAGTGGCTTATGCCAAGCGAGGGAGGATATTTGGAAGCTGAAAGTATAGAGAAGACTTGGAGGATCAAACAGGAATCGATTGCTCAAGAAGTAGATATCTCAAGCTCTATGAATCAGCATGATATAATCTTACCAGGTTGATGCCTACTGTCTTATTGCTCGCCTTTTAATGCTTTGTTTAAATTAGTAAGAATTTTGTTTGAAGAAGATCTTAGATGTTTGACATCTCTCATGTAAATGTTCTTGTTTCCTCGTTGAATCCATAACTGTTGGATGTGCTGTACTCTTGAATGTATGGTTCTGACCTTCAGTGAGATTTTTCTAATATAAGCCCAGTAAAAGGAAAATAGTGGCAGTCCTATGTTTTTGTGGTTTTCTTTGGAAACATGGCTAAACTTAATGATGAGATGCTGGAGAAAAGAGGAAGGAGAAGAAAAAGGAGAAAAAAGCAAAACAAAAAATGTAAGGTTTATTCATTCTGGATCTTGGCTGAAATCCAAAATCCTGATAAGATCAAGATCATGGTGGATATATGGCTAGTATGGATGAGAAAAATCAGGATTAAAAACCCTGCCTATAATTAGTGGTTAATTATTTGTGGGGAGGGGAACGACAAATGGGCCAATTCTCATCCACGAGGAATGGAACCCAGAAGTGGTTCATGTGCTCATCCCATTAAGGGAGAGACATGAACCACTTCTTCCTATTTACATGAACTTGTGGGGTTCTTTTGTTTTATTTAATCTCCACCGTCTCCTCACTCACTGAGTTATCTGATATCTGTAACCATTCATGTGGGTGATGGTAGTGATAATAGTACTAATGTTCTTGCCAAAAGAGCACTCTAATTCTTTTTAGACAAAGTTTTTTTAATAATTCTCTCTCCATGACCCTTGGTACACCGTACACTTATAAAGTGATAAATTTGCGATTCATCTTAATTTTCATATCTCCAGTAATTCTCTCTACAGATTCTCTCTCTCTCCATTTCGCACTTTTTTTTATCGCCAAATGACAATTATTTAAGGTGTTTTTCAAAAATCATTGAAAAATAACACATTTTACGGCGTTTTTTAAACGCCGTAAATAATATGAATAAAACTTTTTACGGCGTTTAAAAAGCGCCGTAAATAATATGAATAAAACTTTTTACGGCGTTTTTCAAATGCCGTAAAAAGTATTATTTACGGCGTTTTTTAAACGCCGTAAAAGATAATAAATGCTAGTTTAAAATGGCGCCAAATTTTCCCGGTAAATTTTAGCGGCAAAAGGTAAACTTATTTACGGCGTTTATTAAACGCCGTAAAAACTATTATTTACGGCGTTTTTCAAACGCCGTAAAAACATGGTCCATTTACGGCATCGCTGTAGACGGCATTTTTTGCGGCGTTTAATAAACGCCGTTAATAGTTATTTACGGCGTTTTTTAAACGCCGTAAAAAGCATTTTTTCTTGTAGTGATGGATACGGGAGAGATGAGCATTAGGCTCCAATAGCAAGCTTAAGTTGTTGGGATCATGAGATGGTGCCTTATAGCTCTTCATCTTCATATATGGGTACTTTGATTCATACCTATTTGCCATGAGTGTAGGTAGAATATGAACTTGAAGAAAATAAGTGAATGTGTATTTGGGTTTTTGGGTCCCCAAATTGAAATGCAAGGATGAAATCCTAGGATTTTGATTCACAAATTGAGGTGAATAACAACACTAGAAGTGTTTGAGGATTGATTTGGATGCAAAGAAATCAAATTTGATGGATTTTTGAGAGAAATTGGAAAATTCTAGAGAGAGAAAGTCTCAAATTGGACAAAAGATGCATGAATGGGCAAATGGGTGTCAAAACACCTAAGTAGAGAGCAAGTGGCTCGGGTGGCCGTCCCCTAGTGGACGGTTGGCCGTCCTCCTTGGACGGTTGGCCGTCCCCTAGTGGATGGTCATCCATCCTTGAAGCCTAATTTTGACTTTTTGTGGGTTTTTGAAGCCCATTAGGCCCAATTTTGACTATTTTTGGCCTATTTTGATAAATTTTGACTCATTTCCTTTCAATTTTTGATTTAAGAAAGTGCATTTGAATGAGATTGAATGATATTTGGCGAGTTGATGAGAAATAAAGAGGATTTGGTGCATACCAAGGTGAGAATTGAGCAATTGTGAATAAGGAAGTTCACATAAAATGATGAATTTTTGGTTGAAAACCATGAGATTTAGAATTGAATGAAAGAAAAGATTGTGCAAACAAGTTTGTAATCATGAAATGGTTACGAATATATTTAATTTAGTAAACTTGTGAGACCCATGAAGAGAATGATAAAGGCGATTAAGCCCATGAAGGGTGGCTAATGAGAAAAGCCCATTTTGGAGGCCCAAATCCATAAGTCTTTGAAGTATATATGAAATGTATATAAGAATGATATATGATTGATGTTAAGATATGATATGATAATTGGAAATGCAATTTCCAAAAGGATTGAAAATCCTTAAGTTGACTAGAAATGCAATTTCTGGTAATGAGTTGAAAACTCTCAAATTAATATGATAATTGGAAATGCAATTTCCAAAATAAATGCAATTCCTTAAGTTGACTAGAAATGCAATTTCTAGTAATAAGTTGAAAAATCTCAAATTAATATGACAATTGGAAATGCAATTTCCAAAAGGATTGAAAATCCTTAAGTTGACTAGAAATGAAATTTCTAGTAATGAGTTGAAAACTCTTAAATTTTTATGAAATTGGAAATGCAATTTCCAAAAGGATTGAAAATCCTTAAGTTGACT